>JABFER010000119.1:0-179079 GCA_013618295.1 Fusarium armeniacum | reverse complement strand
GTATCATGCTTCGATTTGTTTTTCTGCTCAAGTCTCTAGGTTGATCTGCTTTCCGAATCTGGCATATAAATCGACCTTGAGCTTTGTCATCTCCTCGCGAATAGACGATAACTTGTCCTCCAAAGCTGTTGACTCTTCTTCAAGTGTTTCCGTTGCTTTCTCGAGCATCTCCTGGGCCTGCTCTACTGAGACGTGGAAAAAGGCATCGCCAATCTTGTACCTGGGTCAAAGTTAGTTTCTGGAGTATCCATGTCGAATCGTCTGTTCAAGTTCGTACTGGATCTTCTCGTCCTCGTCGGCGAGTTCGAGTTCTGTGGACAAGTCGTCAAGCTCTTCTTTCTCCTTCTATAAGGCGTGTTGAATCAGCATCTACTCAAACAGCTTTGTAACGATCTCGAGGGTGATTATAGTAGACGCACATTCTTAGCGCTCAGCTCGTCGCCCAAGACAAGTTCTCGCTGGTGTAGGCGGCTGAATCGGTTGATCTTGTCCTGGTCCTCACGTCGAACCTCGACTTCGTCGGCTGCCTCCTCGTCCGCCTTTGAGAGCTAGATTAATGTTAGATAGCTACAGAGAAACTTGTAGGGAAATTCTACTTACCATACGGCGCTGTACTAATGAAGCCATGGTTGTTGAATAGAGATGATATCGTTGTACAGATCCCAAGCTTGAGCCGTTCGCACAATCCAACACCAAATGCAAAGGTGGGTTACAGTGCGGGGACGCCACCGCTGAGAAGGCACTGTACGCCCCTCATTTCTAGTTACTGAGGTGTTGGGTGTTTCTCCTGGCCCTGGGCGGGATGGCAGGGGCTGTTTGAAGTGCGAAGCTTCGAGGTACGTACACCGTTTCGGGGACAGCCGATTGGCTAGTGGTCCAGCTCAAGTCTTGGTGAGGTCAGAGATGGTATCAATTGCGGAACGCGCATTGTCAACAACATTGTAGCGACAAAACAACAAGCAAAATCTCATCAACCATGGCACTCGGAAAGAAGCCTTACCCCAAGGCGACAGTAAAAAGGATTATCAAGGCTCATTCAAACCACAATATCAAGAAAAGTGCCGATGTTACTGTGCGTCTGGCTCCTCTCATAATCGCGATAGTGCTAATGTTTACATGGCTTAGATCTTCCTTGACTACATCCTTTTCATGGAAACGTATGGCATCAACAAGCGTTATAGATTTGATTTTTTAAACTAATCAAATCATTAGTCTTGTCAAAGAAGCGGCGATCCACTCCAAACAGTCTGGAGAGCGAGGTCTGTCTGCGCGCAGTGTCAAGAAGGTGACGAGGGTATGTTGTTTTGTTTTGTTATCAACTTCTTCTGCACCTACTAAGTGGTGTCGTTTAGGATACATTGACCAAGTTCAAGGGTTGAGCCAAGTCACAAAATGTGACAAACAATAATTGCAGTACTCGTCGAACCACCAACGAAAATGCGATAACTAAGAGCCGCGCCACGATCGAGAGTTAACAATATCAATCACAACCGACGAGCTGAATAGCTGTGTTACCGTATAAGTTCAATGAGTTGGCATACCGAAGATGAAAGCGAACTTAATTGAGATTGATGCTGCTATTATACGCGCATTCAAGGGGGGCATTTTGAAGGAAGGAAGCCCAGCACTTGGGCACGAGACCAGCTCACCTCACCTCACCTCAGCTGAATGCGCCTGCAATTGAGTGGGGCATTCGCCATGATGATGATGGAGGCCATCCAGAATCGCCTCACTTGTTAAGGGGCTGTATCAAGAAGATAGAAATGCATAACTAGTCAATTGATGAGCTTGGACGAAAAGCATTGTTCCCTTGCCTCAATATTAACTGTGACCATAATTATTGTAGAGCTACTGGCACTCAGCGTATAGATTCTTACCGGTTCTAGAAACATTGACAGTCCATGTCAATGCAGGGGGTTGCCTGGGCACTTGGGCCTGATTAGTGGCACTGGCGTTGGCACTGACTGGCACTGGCACCGACAGCTGGAGCCAGCTTCGTTTCTGTGTACCACCACAACTTGGCCTTACTCCATCTCTCCTCAAGCAAACTTTCGTCTCCTCTTCTCTTTCTGCCCAACTTATCCTTTCCCAAACTCAACTCTACTTGATCCGCGATCTGAACCAATCTCCAGCTTCTAGCTTTCCTCATCACTCAACTCTTTAACGACTTTTCCCTCCCCAAGCCTGTCGCACGTCACACCTGACAGTGCCTGTACGCCTCGCGCAAACTCTCTACTATCCAAACACACAACTCTATCGCGATGGCTGCTCAAGCTGGTCAGCCTCAATCCAAGTCGGCCAAGAAGAAGGCCGCCAAGGCTCTTGATCGAACCGAATCCCCTGCTCCTAGTGTTGCCTCCGCCTCTGCCACTGCCGATAAGACCAGCGATGACAGCTTCGAGAGCCCTTACATCAAGGAGATCCAGAAGTAAGTTCTGAAGCAGCATGACAAGAAAGTTTATTTGACCTTGAATGCTAATGGTCACCAAAGGAACATCCGAAATGTCAACAAAAAGATCGTACGTGCTTTTTTTCTCCGCCATCATGCCCGGTCGTCGATGCTAACAAGACTGCCAGACCAACGCTTCCAAGACCGATTCCCTCCTAGCCCAGAACCCTGGCAAGTCGCTCGACGAGCTCATCGAGTCCAGGATCATCAACGCCGATCAGAAAGCCCAGATTCTCAAGAAGCCTGCGCTCCAGCAACAGCTAGCGCAATACGAGGAGCAGCTCACCCAATACCAGAAGGTTGACGAGCAGTACAAGACACGTGCTGCCAGTGACAAGGCAGAATGGGAGAAGAACCTCGAGAAGGCCAAGGCCGATGCAAAGGCCGAGGCTAAGGCTGAGGCTGCTAAGGATCTTCACGACAACCTGCTAGTCCTGTCGCAATTCCTGCGACTTGCTGCCTACCGTCGCGAGGAAGCTCAAGACCCAGAGTCAGACGAGAGCCAGGCCATCGAAGGAGTTCTCCTTGCCATCTACTCTGGTGATGAGAGTGCTGTCCAGTCTATGCTGAAGCTCGTTAACGGATCCGACGATCAAATTTTCAGCGTGCCCGGCGAGCAGTTGCAGACCCCCTGTAAGTGATCCAGCCTTGGCTCTCTGATCTATGCTGACAGTGTGCAGTTTCCAAGGTCAAGACCCTTGCCCAGGAATACAAGACCCCTTACGACGATGCTCAGCCCATTGAAGAGAGCGCTGAACAGCCTAAGGAGGTTGTTACGGACCCTACTATTGCGCATGCTGCCGCTACCGAGATCGAGGCCGGTGATGCTGTCCTGCCTACCGTCACTGCTGAGCCTTCTTCCAACGGCTTGGCCAACGCCAGTGTCGCTGATGACGCTGCCAACGCTGTCGCCGAAAGCCACTGGGACTCCACTAACAATGAGATGTCCACTTCCCAAGAGTGGGTTGATGTGAAACCTGCCGAGGCTGTTGAGGAGGCTGCTGCTCCCGCTCCTACTCGTGTTGCTAACGCCAACTCCTGGGCTGATGACCACCCAGAGGTAAGTCGATTCCGTTATATATATCTGATGCTAGAGAAGCTAATAAGCCAAACCAGACCACTGCGCCCGCTGACCCTAACGATGGATTCCACCAGGTCCAGCGAAACCGACCCCGCAACGAGGGTGGTAACCACCGGGGCCGTGGACGTGGTGAGCACCGAGGTCGAGGTGGCTTCCGCGGTGATGGTCGTGGACGTGGCCGCGGCCGCGGAGGTGCTGGTGGTGCCCCTCGAGGAGGCGCGCGACGCAGCGATGAGTCTTAAGGACCCCCAACCATGGCATGTGGTAAAAGCACAACCTACGAATCTCCTTTTATCTCCCGAGGGCAACTGTACATCATGAAATGACGGCGTTTACAAGTCAAGATTTCTACGGCAAGAAGCCAGGGGACAGTGGACTTGAGGACTTTGCATTTTGGGGTTTTAATGATTTTGGGACTCGGATATACATCTGGCCACGGTGTCGGTTGGAGTTCGTAATACCTTTGTAACAACTTAAGCCTTTCGGGAGTGATACCTGGGGTAGTAGGTAACAATGTGAATTAATACCCGCCATCATGCATCTGTCACATGCCATGATTTCGTTGATGAATGATGAACACATGCCATTGAGAGTTAGCAAGATGGCATCCCCAACTATGCTATATGTTATTATTCGTAAACCCAGTGCGATATTTCTGTATTAATTTATAACCCTTGGCATGAAGCTATCTCGTGATAATAAGGCTGAAGACAAACTCTATATCCAGCTTCAAAGTGCCGTCATAGTGCTGACAAGGGTCTTGGAGAATGTGGGGAGCTTGTTGTGTCTTCTGGTTGGCTAAGCTAATAGGCCAGTCTGTTCAAGTCACAAACACAAGCAGAGACCATGTGCGTTGAAGACTACGAAGAATATGAAAAGTAAAACAGTTTATCAATGTTTCTACCCTATTGAGAACCGTTTTTCTTTTTTTTTTTTTTTTGTAGATTAAAGAGTGTTCGTTGTACTTGGCTCTACCGTACAATCTGAGGTTTCTGCTGTTTGATGTTTAAGGATGAGACCAGATCGCAGTACCATGGGACACATGTCGTGCCACTCGGTACATCATGAAATTGCACAAAATACTGTCATCAGTTTTGGTTGAATTAGGAGACATCATGAAGTTCTGAGACCGAATAGGCCACTTGTCAATTTTGATTCGTTAGTTGGAGAAGGTCTGGGGCCTCGATGTGTCAAGCGAATGTTAGATAGTACTGAATACTGAGGCGAGGCCGAGACCTGGCGTCCCACCTAAAGTGTATCGCACCAATGAGTATCACTTGTTCTTTCCATTTCTTTCAGCCTTGCATTAGAACCAACGTCACCGCCGCTATTATACCTATTGTTAGCTGTCCTCTTCATTCTAGTGGCTAGAATCTACCACTGTCTTCAATAGCCATCGTGGCTTCTTGGTTCCCGTGGGAGAGATCCACATTCTGGCCACATCAACCTCTCTTTTCCAACTTATAGATTCAAAAGGAAGCGACTCTCTGGGCTTTTTTCCCTTCCGCCCATAGACGTCATTGTCTTCTTATTCTCTTTCCCAGGAGGCAACGTTCCTCGTTAACAAAAGAAAAGACACCGCCTTTCGAATTGGTGTGCGCAACTGAGCGCACCCCCACCAAACCACCATCATGGCACCTCGAGTCTCGCCGCTCATGACGCTGTTGGCGACAATTTTCCTGTTCGCCACAAATGTTTTCGCCATTTCCGCTGTTTTGGGTGTCGACCTTGGTACTGAGTACATCAAGGCCACTCTCGTCAAGCCTGGTATCCCCCTCGAAATTGTCCTGACCAAGGACTCTCGACGAAAAGAGACCTCCGCCGTCTGCTTCAAGCCTTCCAGGAATGGACCTCAAAAGGGCGAATACCCCGAGAGGGCTTACGGCGCCGACGCCATGGCTCTCGCCGCCCGATTCCCTAGTGATGTCTATCCTAACCTCAAGACTATCCTCGGCCTGACTACTGAAGACTCCGTGGTAAAGGAGTACGCCGCCCGACATCCCGCGCTGCAATTGCAGTCCCATCCTACTCGAAACACAGCCGCATTCAAGAGCAAGTCTTTCACTGAGGATCAGGAGGCATGGATGGTCGAGGAGCTGCTCGCTATGGAGCTGCAGAGCATTCAGAAGAACGCCGAAGTGGCCGCTGGCGATGGATCTATCATCCGCTCCATTGTTCTTACCGTTCCTCCATTCTACACCATCGATGAGAAGCGCGCTGTCCAGACGGCCGCTGAGCTTGCTGGTCTGAAGGTTCTGGGACTTCTCAGCGATGGTCTTGCCGTTGGTCTAAACTACGCTACTACCCGAGAGTTCCCCAATGTCAGCAACGGATCTAAGCCCGAGTACAACATCATCTTCGATATGGGTGCTGGGTCTACCAAGGCCACTGTCATGAAGTTCCAAGGCCGAACAATCAAGGATATCGGCAAGTTCAACAAAACTGTTCAGGAGGTTCACGTTGTTGGCGCTGCGTGGGACCGTACTCTCGGAGGAGATGCTTTGAACTACCTGATTGTCGACGACATGGTCAAGAAATTCGTTGAGTCCAAGGGTGCCCAGAAGGCTTCCGTTGCCGCCGAGAACGTCAAGGCCCACGGTCGCGCCATCGCAAAGCTCACCAACCAAGTCGGCAAGATCCGCCATGTGTTGAGCGCCAACCAAAACACCGGCGCTAGCTTTGAGGGTCTGTACGAGGATATTGACTTCAGGTACAAGATCAGTCGCGCCGAGTTCGAGGAGATGGCTGCTGAGCATGCTGAGAGGATTACTGTTGTGATCAACGATGCTCTTAAGGCCGCTAACCTCGACATCATCGACATTGACTCTATTATTCTTCACGGAGGCGCTTCTCGTACTCCCTTCGTTCAAAAGGTTTTGGAGAAGCTCTCTGGCTCTACTGATAAGATCCGATCTAATGTCAACTCTGACGAAGCCGCCGTTTTTGGTGCTGGTTTCCGCGCCGCTGAGCTTAGCCCTAGCTTCCGTGTTAAGGAGATTCGAATCTCAGAGCCCGGCTTCTACTCATCTGGTGTGAAGTGGGAGACTAAGGGTAAGGCTCACCAGCAGCGACTTTGGTCTGCCGTGTCTCCTCAGGGAGCCGCCCCTAAGGAGCTTACATTTACCAATGGCGAGGATTTCACTGCTACATTCTACCAGCAGATTGGTTCTGATGAGAAGCATGTTAAGGTCCTTACCACAAAGAACTTGACTGCTACTATCGCTGCTATCAAGCAAAAGTACCCCTCGTGTGTTGAGTCCGAAATTCAGTTCAAACTCGGTGTTAAGCTCAGCAACGAGAATGGTGAGGTTCAGATCGCCAAGGCTGCCGTCGAATGCGAGGCCGAGGTCAAGGAAGGCCTCGTTGATGGTGTCAAGAACCTCTTTGGCTTTGGAAAGAAGGACCAGAAGCCTTTGAAGGAGGGCTCCGAGGGCTCTGAGGAAGAGATGAAGGACGACAAGTCTTCGTCTTCCACCACTTCTTCTGAATCTTCTACTGCTTCCGAGGCCGACTCTACGTCTTCTGGAAGTGCCGAGGAAGTTAAGCCCGAGGTCAAGAAGCGGGAGATTGTCGGCATTCCTGTTGAGGTCACTGTGGAAGATCTCGGTATTCCAAGCCTTACCAAGGCAGAGATCTCTGCTTCTAAGGATCGCCTCAAGTCCTTTGCGGCTTCCGACAAGGCACGACTCCAGCGAGAAGAGGCTCTCAACCAACTTGAGGCGTTTACATACAAGATTAGGGATCTCCTTGAAGGTGATGCTTTCATCGAGGCTTCTAGCGAGAAGGAAAGGACCAAGCTGGCTGATCTCTCTAGTGAAACTAGTGACTGGCTCTATGCTGATGGTGCGGAGGCTACAAAGGAAGTACTCAAGTCCAAGCTCAAGGTCCTTAAAGACCTTGTCGCTCCTATCCAGAAGAGGGTTGAAGAGTCCGAGAAACGCCCTGAGCTCACCGCTTCATTGAAGGAGTCTTTGGAACGAGTTTCTGAATTTCTTAAGAAGATTAAGGAGCAGATTGCTGAGCACGAAAGCTGGCACAAGTCCGCCTCTGAGTCTGCGTCCGCATCTTCATCAACAGAGTCTTCCAGCACAGATGCTGCTGGAGAAAAAGCCACTGGTGACTTTGATGGACTCGAAGACGAAGACAGCGCAGCTGCGACAGCCCGCAAGATGGAGGATGTCATCAAGGAGAAGGGTCCTATCCCTCCTCTGTACACCTTGGAGGATCTCAAGGAGGCTAGCGACCTTTACAAGTCTACGCAAGACTGGTTGAACGAGCTTGAGCCCAAGCAGGCTAAGTTGGCTGCTAACGTAGACCCCGTTCTTCTCGTCAAGGATCTCAAGACTAAGCGTGACAAGCTTGAGAAGGTTAGCATGGAAGTCGCCCTTAAGGGTGCCAGGAAGGTTGAGGAGAAGAACAGACAGGCCAAGAAGGCTGCTAAGGAAGCCAAGAAGAACAAAGGAAAGAAGAGCAAGACAACGAGCGGAGACGCATCACAGGAGCCCGTTCAGCTCAACGCTGAGGACTTCATGAAGGATGGTGAGATCGACAAGGAGCAGCTTGAGAAGCTGATCAATAACATGAAGAAGGAGAACGAGAAGAAGGATGAGGGAGAGAAGAGGCAGACACATGACGAACTATAGATGATGGCGCGTTGACTTTTGGCTTTCCTATGATGAAAAAAATGGAAAGATACATAGAGCTAGCTATACGCATCTTGATTGAACGATACCGGGTCAGGCGATGGATGATAGAGCCTATGATCTGTTAAGAGTAAAAACTGTAAATACGAACATATGGGTTCCTCGCTACCTGCTGATGAGTACCTATCAAATGTGAGGTACATATAACAGATCGGTTCTGCGGTCCTTTTTGTTTACATTGTCAGGCTAACAGTACGCGGCGTGACGATGCATTGCGATGTGTTCAGCCCATTCTGTTCCTCTGCTGTTCCACACACAGAGCGTGTCTGAAGTTGTCTTGCCGTCGCATGGTCACTCGAGGCTACCAATAATTACTATCCCGAGTACTCATCTCATCGAACATCTTTGTATCTCCACGCCCTCAGACAGACACCATGTGCTCGTGTCATGTCGCTGCTACCAAAGACATGGAAACCATGTTGGCTTACGCATGCCATGTTACGTCGCAATTGTAGGTTCCCATGTTTGCTCCCGCATAGGCGAGAAACAACCCGATTACAGAGAAGTTGTGTAATGGCTGGCACGATGTAAAGGGTGGCTCGTCTAAGGGAAGCGACTTCGTGTGCTACAAGAGATGTCGGCAGGTATGGGCACTGTGATAATTGCTCGGCTTATGCTACTGCAATGAGACGTTGCCAAGAGGATTATCGTGAGATTGAATTCAGGTGGTTTCTTATGATGGTGTTTTGCTTACACTGACTTGGCCCTTGGCCAAGAAACTGCCTGGCAGGTGCTGGCAATCGCGACCATTACACCTGCTTCGGGGGCTCGCATTTAAATCAACCACTGGCCCAGATACTGTTTGCCAATTTCTCGACTCCGCCTTCCTTCGACGCCCATTTACTCGAGTGATTCCTTCCTGTGTTGACACTCGCTACCTTCTTCTCTCCCATCCGTTGGTGATCCCTCTCCTGCAATTAACCCTCTTGGTACCCCTTTCTCCTACTCGTCTCTGCATTTGCTTTCAAAATGAAGAGCTTCACTCTGCTTGCTACGCTTCTTGTAGCAAGCTCGGCGACCGTCTTTGCCACGCCTCACCGTCAGGGCATGAATCGTTTTTCACTGGAAGCAAACCGGAAGTCCAGCTCCAAGCCTGATTTTGTTCGGGAATGGGTCGCAGCTCATCAGAAATGGGGAAAGCCAGTCTCACGGGAGACTTTGGCCGCTTTCTCGCTCCTCGATGATGGTATGGGCCTACTGTAGCGTGAGTTTCGCGGGTGCTAATGAGATTTATAGATGGGCGTGTGGACGTGAAGCCTCTTGGCAACGATGAAATCTACATTGCTGACATCAAAGTCGGCACTCCTCCTCAGACTCTCAAAATTGCCATCGATACTGGGTCTGCAGATTTGTAAGATATTTTGTTACCTCGAGACAAGATGCTTGTGCTAACCAGTCAGTTGGGTCCAATCCACTGACACAATCTACAAAGAGGTCACTGAAGGCCCTTGGGCTCCCCTATACAGGCCAAACGCATCCAAAACGGCTCATCGCGTTCGTGATGCCGAATGGGAGGTCGAATACGGTAGCTGATGCGCCCTTGTCATCTTCAAAAAAGTAGAGACCATACTAATATCATGATCTAGTTGACGGTAGCCATGCCGATGGTATTGTCTACCTTGACACCGTTCGTCTCGGAGGTTTTGAACTCAAGAACACGGCTATCCAATCTGCGCAGATCATTGCTGCACGCTTCGAGAGCGAACCCGAACTCACTGGCATCTTGGGTCTTGCCAAAACGCTCCCTAGCAACGTAGATCCTCCAACACCATCTTTTCTCGACAAACTCCGTCCCTTGCTGGATAAAGCGGTCTTCACTGTCGATTTGCATCGGAATGCTACAGGCCGTTTTGATTTCGGCTACATTGATGAGAGCAGGGCCAAGGACAACATCTCATGGATGGCAACGCGAGAAGATAGCCCCCATTGGGACGTCACGTTCGATATGACAGCTTGGACTGGTGCACGCCGAGTTTGGATGGCGCATACTTTCGAGGCTACCATCGATACGGGCACAACCCTTATCTTCCTACCTCCAGCTCTCGCAGGCTTGTACTGGAATGATGTGCCAAACATGCGAATCAACCCTGACCTTGGTGACGCATTTACTTTTCCTTGTGACTTCACTGAGGAACTGCCAGATTTGATGTTCAAAGTGCCAAACACGGAGCACGTTCTCAAGATCCCGGGGCCATACCTCAGCTACAGCCCTACCGATGACGATCCAGAGTATTGCTGGGGCGGTATGCAAAGTGCAGAGGACCTAGGTGGTGTGACGATTATTGGTGATGTGGCTCTCAAGGCCTTATATGTCGCATTCGACCTTGAGAACAACAAAGTCGGGTTTGCCAACAAGGACCTCGATGATATCGATGACTAAGTGGGGTGTATTTGATTGTCTGTTTTTTTTGGAGCGTACGCGTATGTGATCGGAAGCTGCCAATTAGGGCATTGTAAGACCGGAGAAACTAGAGTCAGTCATATGCAAAGAATTGGGAGCAGAATCAAGACTTGACAAGGCGGCATCGTTCATGTAACAAGGTAGACAAATACTCGTGAATTTCCATTCAACTGGAAAAGATACATATAACCTCATCATGCTGGCCGTGAATGGAGTCGATTGAGGCCCCCGTTGATGCACTTGCAATCAATTGACATGCCATCCATCCAAATACGTCAGAGTCCTTTCCATCCCATTCCCATCCTATCCCATCCAACCCGCAGTCATGCACTCCACCATGGTGGACCATGCCATGTCCCAAACAACGTGGACATTATCATCCCATAAACAACATGCAGTAGCCTGACGCAACTGTAGAAGCGAGAGGATGAATGATATAATAAACAAAGATGTTGCAAATGCTGCCTCTATGAACGCCGGGAATCTTGGTAGCGAACGACAAATAATGGGGGTGCTCAGGGAAGAGGGTACGCCTTGGTCGTTCCCCCTGATTCCCTGAGAAAGTCCTCCAGCAACCAATATACATTGTAAAAATAAAAAAGGATCCGAGGGCATTTGACGTTGGTGATATACGCCTCGGCGGTAGTTCGTGGCTTTCTTCCAAACAATGAATCTGGCCAGTGGTCGAGGGGGCCCGACCGAGTCAGTCATGAAACATGGACCCTAAAAAATGGACGAATGTGGTGAGAAATGCGGTCTGGCCGTTGGCGTTTCTCCGCACTCGAAAACGTCTACTAGCTTCAGGGATGATATGCTTGCTTCTCTTGTAAGAGACCGACCGGTGGGAATAATGGGCATTTTCCCCTCGATAAAAAAAAAAGAATTGAAAGGTTCATCAAGAGCGAAGCAAAAGTAATGATAAAAGGATTCAGGTTGCTTTATTCGTGATCTCCGTCTTTAAAAGTCAAAAAGATTCGTCAGCGCGGGCCGTCTTGCAAGTCATCGCGGGTGACGACGTAGTATTCACCTTCACTGGCACCCGGGGTCGGGGGCATGTTGCCCGAGGAGGGAGCTTGCTGGGAAGCACGGGCTGTTCCCGGTCGTGAGCGGACCTTGGAATCGTCCTTGGGGGCATCGAGGGAATTGGGCTGCTGAGCCTGATTCTGGGACTGAGCCTGGTTGGCGGTCTGTGTCTGAGGCAGTGGAGATCGTTGCTGAGCAGCGCCACCTGTAGAACGGCGAAGGCGTTCTTCCATTTCACGGATACGAGCTTCAAGGGCGGCGAGTTCCTCGGTTTCCTTGTCGACCGTTTGCTTCCTTAAGGCAAGTGTTAGATACATGGTTCAATGGGCGTCAGACGGTGAGTAAATGGTAGACCAACTTGGCGTGGACTTGCTGATCCAGGTCGGTGAGAGAGTTTTCGATGCGGAAGATATCCATGAGCTCTGCACTAAATGAGCGGGCGATGGTTCTATACGAGAGACACATGTCAGATGTTTGTTCGCGACAATAGTGAGTTTGCAGACGACATAGTGGGCGCCTTCAATGGATGATGAAAGCGAGTATAGGGGAATACGGACGATTGAGGGCGACGGCCGTTGGGCTGCCAGTCGCGGTCGAGCTCCTCATCGGTGAGAGTCATCTTGATGGGATTGATATATGGTAAAAGGGTTAATGAGCTGAGTGATTTTGTCTGGATATGACAGCTTGTAATGCGCAAGAAGGATAGAGATTCGCAAGTTGGGAAGGAAAGGAAAAGGAAGATGTGAATGGGAGAGCTGCAGCTTTCAAGACAAAGGCAACTTGCACGGTAATTAATGGAAGTTTCCTAGGGACGGGTTCTACCTTTTTTGGAGCTGGAGCTAGACCTAGACTGAGCTAAGGTGGCAGCGACCTCATTCATTCTCTCCCTTTTGCCCCACAAGATCACCTACTGACTCCCGATTACCCACTGCGCGCACGCGCACAGCTCAGCCAGTGCCTGTCTTAGGGGGGATATCCAGTACAAGATTGGCCCTGGGGGGCTGGAAGTGGAGGGGTCAGCTAGGGCAGAGAGGAGAGGTCCCCTGGAATTAGCTCCATTTAGGAGGCGGCGGGCGTGGGGTTGCGCTAGTAAAGACTAGGGTGTGCATAAGATGGACAGCCCGAGATGGCATCTCGGTTTCTTTGACTTTGGGTGAACCTTTTTTCCGCCACGGATGCGGATGATGGAAGAGGAAAAGGAACAACGAGTTGGAAGTTAATATGAAAACGGTCACCAACAGAACTGTTGACTACTCGACAAGGTGACTTGGTCTGGAGATGTAGCAACGTGGACGCAAACGTCAGGAGGAATAAAGGGCCAAGACAATGTCTCATTCTGATACTCTGTATTGTTCTGTCTATATGGAACTTGTAAAACAGACAAGACAGCAAGACAAGATGTGGTATTAGGCAATGTCTCTTTCTCCAAAGTCGAATGATGCTTCTTGAATCTCTAAATCCCAAACTGACAGATATAAATCAACAGTGCGTTGATCAACAACCTTGAATACTACCTACGTCGTTGACCTAATTACTTACTGCTCTTGCTTGCTGGGTTTACTGTTACGGCTCCCGCAAGCAGAACGGTGATGCTACTTCCCAACCCCCCCTTGCTTAAATCGATTGGACTAGTAAATACTGATTGATTGCTACGAGAAATAAAGATTTATTGTTGATCTTCTTTTTCCGACTTTACCGTATCGAATCTATGTAATCACTAGCCGAGATGGAACTGTTGTGCCACAGATATGTATAAAATTGCTGTTGTAAATGATGAGGTCGTATCTGGTGGGTGCTATCACACCACACACACACACACACTCCCCTAATAAGCCAATTACATTGTATTAATTTAATACGAAGACTTTATCTCGAATGAATGAAATGCATCTTGTTTGCATAGATGCTTTTGCTTTACTCTTATACCTGTAATTAACTTCTGACTAGGACCCTGGTCTGCATTTCAATGACAGGCTCATCACCTCATCATCATCATCATCATGACTGGCACATGCAAAGCATAACATCCATCATGCTGACCGAATGGGTAGCTATTATATGCCAAACTTGATTAATGCAAAGGATAATTAATGACTGCCAGTTGATTGATTATGTTCGATGATCTTCCATCTCGTTAAAATTTCCACTCATTTACACAGCTTGGCTCGGCAGCGCCCATCACTATCAATTAATACATAGCCATGCCCAAGCGAAAAGGGGCCAAGTGGGCGGATGACATCAACTTTAATTTACTGTTCCTGTGCCTGCCTGTACCTGTACCTGTATTTAATGGGGTTTCATTCAATAACCCTTGTCAAGTTTAATCCGTCAATGTATGCAGTTATCTCGAGGCCTTGTTCTTTTGAGATTTCTTTTGAGATTCCTTTTACATTGGGAAACCAACAACTATCTATCTGCGTTAATTGCCACAAATATTTCTAAACGCATGTTCCCCATTACAGCGCTCAGTCCAGAATCAAAGGCACGCGCCACCATTGAATGAGGCCAGAATTCTCGATGCTGATCCCATATTCTCTCTTTGTTCTTTTACTTTAATCTTTTTGAGTGATGCTACACTGAGTGACCTGGCTCCACTATTTCGGCTGAGATGAAACATCTCGTGAAGTCATCACGACCACGGTTGGTTGAGTTTGAGACCGAAATTATAAGTTGAGACAATTCACAAGAGGGTGATGCCAACTCATCTTTACGATCAACAATGAATGATGATTTCCCATGATTGGGAGTTCTAAATGACTGATTATCACTCGGTCAGTTGCGAGTTCTAATTGTCATATCCGATGAAGCACCAAGTACCTTATCTTCAGTTCAGGGTAGGTTCACACCACATGCTGGCTACACGAGACCCTTCTATGCGAACCAACGCATGTCATCTCCACTGTACGGCTTGAACCGAGCTCGGTCATCCCGATATTGGTTGTTCTGCTATTTAAACATGAAACCATCAGGACATGCACACAGGGGTCAGGCAAGTATTATAGTAGACAATATAAGTGAGAACATGGTGTTTCCAGAAGCAACCCGTATGATGCATGCAGTTGTCTCTCTCTTTGCCTTATCATACCTACTTAGGTAGTCATAACGAGGACACCACGTGCGCAGCCGCCCAAAAATAGAAACAACTTAGATCGGACTCAACACCATGCCTGGACATCTCACGATAGCCTTAGGAAACCACGATAAACCTTAACAATCAAAAAGAAACAAAAGAATAAGTTGCATGCCCCGTACTGGAATCGAACCAGTGATCTTATCATTACTAGTGATACGCTTTACCACTGAGCCAACGGGGCTTCTTTGCGAACTTGTTAAAGCGTCTTCGCCAATCAGCACTCATCAAGACTAAGACGTTATTCTTGCAAGACACCAACCATTAGATTACCAGTTTTCTAAACTATGCCTAAGTTTCCTGTACTATCACGAATTTAGGGTTCCCATCTCATTGCTATACCTGAAGCCAGTAATCTATTTGAAAGAAAAAGGTTGACCGTACCTAGTGCTTTCTGCTGGTTTTGTAGCGAGGACATATACTTAGTTCATACCAAATAACAATAACCAGTCCGACCGACGCAGGGTTATTCACTGTCGATGCATGGGCAGGTCGTCACCGACGGTGCTCAAGTGATTGAGCAAACAATTGAAACCAAAGGAACTCGTATGTTTAGGTAGGTGTGTAATTAACTTTTGCTACACTCTTGCGCTGTCAGTGATGGGCAGCCAGCTGGCTGCCACTGCTACCTTACTGCATATCAACAGCTCTGGAGCAACCATACTTCCTCTTTACTACCAGAAGAACAACACAGCCCACCGAAACAACTCCTGATTCTGCCAAAAAAACAGAGAAAAAAAAAAGAATGTTGTTTCTTTAGAGGAAATTAGTTCCTTAAGACCTTGTGTAAGGCTGCTGAAGATTTGCACACTCTCAAAACTGCTTCTGTGAGTTGAAATGGTAACTCACCAATTTTGAGAAGTAAATCTAACCTGAAAAAGCAGACAGAGCTATTTTTGGTCACTAAGAAAACAATTTCTGAGAGAGACCACTCACTATACCGTGTCGCGAATATACCAAGTCAGACAGCAGCAGCAATCATGACACAAAATAGCACTGACACAGCCCAACCTGACAACCATCTTCCATTTACCCGTGATGCTGCGGCTGGATTCATGCTCGGTGCTCTGGGTGGCATAGTCGGCTTCTCCTTCTCATACCTCGTTGTTTGCTTCAACTTGAGCGCCCTAAGAGCCCGCCGACTGCGGCGTCGCGAACAGCGAGAGCTGACGGAACTTATAGAGATGATGGCGTTTTCGGAATCCGAACATGAGACGTCACGATAGAGATCGCTCAGACAGAAAAAATAAGAGATTACATTTCTAACTGTGATCGTTACACTTGTTGGGCACTCAGGAGCATGATATTGGCCGAATAGGACTGGAAATCTTGGACGAGGATGTCTATGTCTTGTTAGATTTGAGCACCTTGCGTGTTATATAGACCAGCAGTTTGAGAATTTAACAGTTATTTACATCATGTTATCCCACTGGTCATGTGTACACTAGGTATGTTGAAATGGTAAATCCGTCTGACAGACAAGCCCGGCTGATTCCTGAGAGAAAACTTCACCAGTAACTGACCTGCTACAAGTACAGATTGTGGGCGAGAGTTGACTACCTAACTATAGTATTTACATGATTCACTTCAAGTTCGGATGTCAAGGGAACGTCATCTCAATAGCCTGTTGCCATAACGTACAGGGACTGAGTGTCTTTCTGACAGATATGGCATTTAACTGAAGCAAAGCCAAGTCGAGAAGCCATAAACCAAGTCCGACCAGGAGGACCTGTATTAATATCGATATCGACCACGAGGTTACCTCTTGATTATTTATGCAGGTTCTTCTTGATAGCTCGTTGAGTACACCAAAAGTTCAAGCATTCTTTTGTCTTTATTATGTTAAACCGCATATAGTGTCATGCATAACTGATGAAGTAAAATGGTCACATTTCGTCTGCAAGGTCATAGTAGCTGGTGAAAATTGCTCAGACTGTCACAAAGATTTTGGTATTGATAACGACAATGCTGTTACATCAGATGAGTAGGTCAATAGAAACATTCCTATTTATAATACTAGGATTTTCCATAATACAAACGCTAAAGCCAACTCCGACCATCGTCCAGTTGTGAAACCAATCCCAAGTTTTTGCTGGGCACATTCTTGTACTGCAACACTAAATTACATGGCACTTCTGTTGTATTGCAACCGTCTTCCTGAGATGTTGCATTCATTGATCATGTTCATCGTTTCCGTTCATTGTGGTCATGCTGGTACAGACTCAAACACTAACTCAGAATGGAAGCGGTCTTGCCAGAGCCAAAGGCAGCTGTGGGCACTGGCTTGGAAGCTTGGATCTCGGCTCGCTTTTCAGGGTTCTTGGTAGGATCGTTAAGATCGTCACCATCGGCACCAGGGTTGGCCATCTCGTACTCCAGGGTTTTGATGAACCAGTAGAAGCACACGGCGATCAGAGAACCAATAGCGGGTCCAACCCAGTAGATCCAGTGCTCTGTATCGAAGCTACCGGTGACAACACAGGGACCAAAGCTGCGGGCAGGGTTGAGAGAACCTCCAGTGAACTGGACTCCAACCATCTCAGCAATGAAAAGAGCCAAACCAATACCGACAGGAGCAATAAAAGTGGCTCGGTGCTTCTCTTTGGCGAGCATGAAGATAGTGAAGACCAATTCAGCAGTAAGAAGAGCTTCGATGAAGACACCCTGGACCAGGGATGCACCACCACCAAGGGTGGTTCGAACGTTGAATGTTTCAGGGAAGAGGTAGCGCACAACAACAGAGGCTAGCATAGATCCAAGGATCTGAGCGAGGAACAGAACGATGGCTCTTGTAATGCTGATTGCCTTGACCATCAACATGGCCATGGTGACCGCAGGGTTGAACAGACCACCACTAATACGGAAGAAGACCCAGACGTTAACCATGAGAGAGAAACCAAAGATGATAGAGATGTAGAGGAGCTTGGAAACGTTGAGACTACCAGTGGATTCACCTGTGGTAGTCCTGCTGTTGGTATCAGCCTGGATATTGGCGACCTCTGTGCCAGCAAAGGCAAAGAAAAGGAACATAGTGGTGCCGATGAACTCTCCCACACCAGCAACGAAGTGGTTCTTGAAATTTGAGTTCATCCACTGTGTCAATGGAAGGCGCATGATTTCGGACTTCTCCTGTCGGCTCAGCTCGTTCCACTGAAGCTTGCCTGTGGTGATGTTGAAACCATTGAGAGTAGAGGTGCGTCGAAAAGCGTAAGGCCGACCAGGGTAGCCTGACTCCTCATCCATCATTCTACGTCTGTCGTTGGGAGGTAGTCGAGGGTCGTCGCTACTGTAAAACTCCTCATCTGAGTCAAGAGGGGGCGCTCGACGACGGTTCATGAATGTAGGAGGTGGGTAAGGGCCCCTTCGAGTGTACCGATCACGGTCATTGCGGCCTTCGTTGCGGTAATAGCGTTCATACTCACTCATAGGAGCGTAGTCTGCAGCTTGGTCAAAGTCGTAATCTTCACGCTCACGTGTGCGTCGACGAGCGGATTTTACTGAGCCGCTGGAATATTGGATTGGCTCTGCACCATCCTGAGAGAAGCGAGCGGCCTTGGGAGTGACAAAATTACCGGTGCGAGAACCGGGACGAGATCGAATAGCATCTTGGCTGATGGCAGGCTGAAGAGGCACAACGGTGTCAGTCTCGGAGTTTCGGCCGCTGGGTGAGGCGAGGCCATCGACATGAGTGATGACGGGTGTAATAGCTGGGTTGGAAGGTATGCTCTCAGCCTCTGGAGAGTTGTCCCGGATGTATGGGACCCTATCTTGGGCCGAAGAGCTGGAGGCTTCGGTCGGAGGGCTGAAGGCAGGATTAGCGCCGGCAGGCGTACTGCGAGCCGAGCGATTATTGAGTATGGATGACGACATGTCGGATGGAGAAGATGTGAGAGTTGATGCAATAGTAGGCAGAGGGTCAAGATACATTGAAAAGATCTAGATGATAAACCAAGATGAGCTCTTCTCTCTTGTAGTCAGAGAAGTAGTGTGATATGATTGATATTGATAGCTATTCGAAACAGTCACTGTGTCTAGATATTTATGCTGATGAGACTTCTCACTTGTGAGACCAAATCCAGAGATCACCAGGGATCATCGAGGCCCACCAAGTGTTCTGCTACCCTGCCTCGACCATAACTCAATAAGGCTATCCTTGCTAATGACATCGTCGGGATGGCACCGATGGTGGGTATGTAAGTCGAGCACAGAGGGACGCTGAGGCAGTGAGGACGAATAAAAGCCAAACAAGCTGAGACGAGCAGTACAGAAGCCTCGACTTAGACGGACAGAAGCAAAAAGAAGGATCAAAAGCTTGGATCTTGTGAAAGACATTGAAGGACCAGTTGCATGGGAGGACCCTGGAAGTAAGTCAGCCGAATTGGCCAACGGGGAGGCCGGTAGTTGAATCAAAACGAGAATGACGCACAGGGATCTCAACGATGGTGCCAGCGCGGACCAAGAATCCGGATCGTTGCCACTGAAACAGTTCAATGTGAGGCTTGTTCGAGTGATCGGAGCTGGGATGATGGCTGTAGATGAGGCTGGCGACGTGGTCCACACGACTCGACATACGTAGGCCGTGCATGTTACCAAACGTCTTTAGCCAGCGACTAGAAGGAGTTTGTTCAACGCAGAGACCATAAGCCGATGTTTCATGTTGCTAGGCTCTGCACTAAAGATGAAATCAGACGATCTGTCGCATGCCTCGCCGTTTAGCCAGAACGGTAAGGGCTGAAGTTATTTCGGTATATCCGTTCCGTCTCAGAACACGAATCGGGATCTAATTTCCAGGGGACCTCGTGCCTGTGTTAGTGCAAGGTGCTCGCCGTTGAACGGGGTTTACAGTGGCAAGGATGGTCAAGGCGTCGTCGCGGGGGAGGCTGGACGGGCTGACGGACAAAGACGCCTTTTCCAATTGACTAATGAATCCGTCGTGTTGTTTCAATGTAACAGTATCGAAGATCACTGGAAGGAGATGGTGGTGTACATTCGTCATCATGTCCCGAGATAACCTCCCTGTTTGATGTGAGCCAGCGGCGCAGCAGAACGACAACTCAGCTCCTCAGCTCCGAAAAGGAGGGAGGAGAATGACGCGATCCACCAGGGGATCAAACTTCAAACTTGGCAGTTCCATCAAAACGGTAGTGATGGGCAGTTTTGGCCTAACAATAGCTTGCATGCGGCAAAAATCCATCACTACCAAGATTTTCTGGAAGCTTTTCTTTTCGAAGAGTGGGGTTGTAGCCCATCACAAAGAGGCTGGTTGCCCTGGTTCAGCGGGGGTTGAGAACAGCCAGAGGACCCTGCAAGTCGCAATTGCAACCAGGAACCTGGGGAAAGATCGTCGCTTGGATGTAAAGACGAGAGGTCGGTTCGGATTCACTAGAGCCCGAAGTTTGACGAGGAATTGCCGATATCAGTCGAACGGATAAAGAACATTGATTAATTGCTTTATCGGACGATTTCTGCAAAGTGATGGCATTGACTCGTTGGCCATTGATACTCCTTCGTGTCCTTGTCCTTTTTGAAAGTAAAAAGCAAATAATATGTTACCGGTATTTGAGACACGCCCAGGCCATTTCAGGTCAGCTCAGGTCAAAGCTGAAGTTGGTCAGAGTCAGATTGAAACAGTGAGAAGAACGAACGAGCTAAGCCAAACTGAGGCCAGAACTCAGAGAAGGTGCTCAGAATAGAAACCACGTGATAGCGCGTCCATCCATCCAGTCAAATCACATTTTCCATCCCGGTCTCCAGACACAACCGCGAGCGCGCCTAATAGGTAAGTAGGTAGATTACCAACTAAGGGTGCTAACTTACTAACTGTAAGGCCGCTGTGTATTTCAGCACTCAATAAGTCCTGCCAGTCGGGTGTTGGTATAAGCTAATTTCAGTGACCACCACTGCCACTTTCACGGGCTGCCACTGCCATCCAGATACAATAGCTAGCAAGCATGGATATCACGCGTGGCTCGAGAAGAGCTCGTCATGTAGCTGCCACTCATGCAAACACAAATGCAAATGCTCATCCTCGTGCGCATGCAAACGCAGCCTCGAGCCCGAGACCTGCTGAATCCGATATAACCTCATCCCCAGCTCCCCAATTCGCTACAACTCCAAGCGGTCCTGCTGCTAGGAGTAGACCACAACTAAGTCAAGGAGCATCACCAGCAGGTGCTTCTATGATAACTCCTGACGGGCCTCCTCTGCATCGAACACCCGATCAGCCGCCTGACCGGCAAAGGCGTCGAGCACCACCGCAAAATCCATTTCGTCTTTATAGAAGAAGTAAGTCGAATTCTTAAATTGAGTACTTTAATGCTTGCTGCCCTATTTTCCGGCATTGCACTGTATAGGTTGCGAGTTGCAGGCAGCTGGCAGCTGGCATCAAGTGACAACAGCTGCCTCTACTGCGCATATCATTGAGATGACAGAATTTCTGTCCATTGTTCTATCCATCAAATCCATCTGATCTCGGTTGCCAACTGTGCTGCTCAACCGGCATTTTAGCTGTGCACTTTAAAGCCTTGTGAGCCCATCTCTTCCTGGTACATTCTTGCATTCTCATCATATCTGTATCCCTCACAACTGCGCAACCACACAACTCCATTGATTTCATCCTCTGCATTACACTCTCCCTTAACTTCTTTCTTTCAGTTCCTTTTTCAGTGTGATCTTTCGAAAGCGCACTTGTTCCCCCTTTAAACCCGGATTCCTCATTTGTTCCGCGAACATGCCTCCTCAACGCAATTATTATTCTGCCTACAGTCATCCTTATATTCCTTATATTCGGAAAGGTCGCATGGATCGACTTCCTCTCGGTGATTTGCCTTTCAAGCAAAAGAACGGAGAATTGCTTCGCAAGCGCGTGCGAATTTTCAGACCAGTCCCTTCCTGCGAACTCGAAGATATAGAGAACGACGATGCTGCTCTTCATGCTGCACAGGAGAACGTCAAAACCCTCAACGAGATGATGGCCGAGCGAATGCGACTCGATGTTGACAACCTCATAGCAACACTTGCCGAAGGCCCGCGACTCAGCATGCCTCCCGCCGATTACGATGGCTCCAGCTCCGAGCCAGAGCCTGATGACAGCATCCTCCATGGTCGTGCTCGCCCAATGCCCGCATTAGTACAGGCAGCCGCCTTGGCTTCTCACGTTGACAATTCTTTCAACGGCAGCCATGCTGTCGAGGAGGAAGATGCGAGACTTGATCAGCGGAGCATTTCCCCAGAAGAGTATGAAGACGAAAATTCGGAGACCGAAGAGGAAGATGTCGACGAAGATGAGGAAGACGACGAAGATGGTGTCGATGAAGACCAAGCCCAAGAAATCGCTCCCCTTCTTGATCCCGCTACTGCCGGCCTTAAAGAAATCTCCAACCTCGCTCGCTTTACCGTCAGCAGCCATAAGCCTGGCAACGGAGTTGAAGAGCTCAAGAGCGACGACCTCAAGCAGTTCTGGCAGTAAGTGCATTTGAAGCTATCCAATATTCTTACTTGCCTGACACATATTTAAGATCCGACGGCCCTCAGCCTCACAAGCTTACTATGTACTTCACCAAACGTGTTGGCATCCGCGACATTCGATTCTATGTCGACTACAATGAGGATGAATCTTACACGCCGACAAAGGTCGTCTTTAAGGCCGGTACAAGCGAGAACAACCTTATTGAGTTCGCCACCATGGTCATGGAAAACCCCGTAGGCTGGCAGCAAGTCCCCATTGCTGGCGCCGGTGGTGATCCTGATGGCAATACTCTTGTCGCCTGGGTTTTGCAGATGCAGATCCTTGAGAACCACCAGAACGGCAAAGACACCCATCTCCGTGGCATCAAGATCTACTCCTTCGACAACGACTCCGCCCTCGGCCCGGGACGTGAGGGTAACCCCGTCGACGATGTCGTTGGGCTAATGGACAGCGCTACTGGTCGAACTGATGCTGGTGCTGCTCGTGCCCAACAAAGCAACTTTGGTGCTACCCATTTTGAGCCTGGCGAGAGAGGTCTTTCTATTCCCAGCTTCATGCGCGAGGCTGAGATTCGATAAGGAAATGCCAGAACTTGAGGGCATTACACCAAAAAAACATTTAGCGGAGTTTGGAGTCGAGAAGAAGTTTGTTGTTATGACACGATCTATGCTTAAGGAGGCTGGC
Source organism: Fusarium armeniacum (assembly GCA_013618295.1). Classification (NCBI taxonomy): domain Eukaryota; kingdom Fungi; phylum Ascomycota; class Sordariomycetes; order Hypocreales; family Nectriaceae; genus Fusarium; species Fusarium armeniacum. Next base: position 156,140 of record JABFER010000119.1, on the reverse strand, counting down.
TGCACTAGTTCTGTGGGTTACAATGGCTCCACAGGCAGTCTTAGCAGATGGCTAGAGTAGATTGATGAGGGACGATACCAGGATTTGTATATAGTTCTAATCCTTACAAATATCACTAGACACATAACGAAATGGCGATATTAGTTATAGCGGTTTGATGATATACTGCGACTAATATTCCCCTGTACTTGTTCGTACGAGGACTGCTATGCGCACTGCTGGCGGCATGTCTTCTCGTCCCCACTCCAGCCCACCCCACACCCCATATTAGCAATTGAAGACACAACTAGTATTACACGCCGGCTCTAATAACAAAAAGCCATGTTGATGATAATTTGTACGAGTGCGTCAGAGTTCGAATACTCTGCCACTTCTTAACCATACTCGCCTCTCTCTCCTCTTTGTTCCTGTACTTGCTCACTGGCTATCAAGCGATACGAGCAGGCATATCCTCCATATCATCCATTACACTATCCGAGTCATCGGCAACGGAGAAATCGGCGGCAGTAGTAGATCGAAATCTGCTGGGTGTCTTTCGCTTGCGAGCCTTGGCCTCGTCGACCTCAGAGTCGTCATCTCCAGGCGCAGAAGGCTGTGCTTCTCCGTCATCCTCAATAGGGTCTCGAGAAAGAGCTAAAGCACGCCTTGTGTTTCGTCTGGTTGACGTGGCCTTGACTGGAGTAGACCGAGCTGACGCCTTTCGAGGGGTCTTAGGTGCCTTCGCCTTGCCCATGCCTGTTCTTTTTGCGACCCGGGTGGCCTTGGGAGGTGCAGGCTCAAAGAATTCAGGAGTGTCAACTGGCTTGGCAACGGGCGCCTCTTCCTCTTCCATGTACTCTGGCTTTTCTTTGAGTGGCGTCGCCTCAACGGCTTCAATAGGCTCAGCTGAGAGTGCTGGGTCGACCATTTCGGCGGGGTCCATGGGTGCTAGGTCCGCAACTGGCGTGACAGAGTCCATTGATGCCATTGGAGCAGGGTCGAGATGTTCCATCGGAGCGATGGGTAGGTCTGGTTGAATGTTCTCATCAGAAATCCCGTACTCGTCAGCCTGTTGCTCATCATCGTCTCCGTCGTTGACGCGTTCGGCACTGACGTTGTGGCCGTGGTGAAGGTGATCCATCTCTTCCATAAACTTCATTTCTTCAGTATCGTCTTGGAGAGCATCTTCGACGTTCGGGAGCTCGCCTGTTTGGCTGTATACACCCATCAAATATGTTGCGCACTCACTTGGGATCTTTCCTTCCTGGCCAGGCACTGTTTTTTTCAGGCGGTGCCACAGGAGTGACTGGGTAGGACGATGCCAGCTAGCGCGGAATTTTTTATCAACAAGTCGCTGCCAAGGGATCTTGCTATCGCTTTGCGCCGTTGTGTTTTGAATAGCCATGACCATACGATAGCGTTCTTCATCAGGCATGGCGGCGATTTGACGGCGAGCCTTCTCTAGGCGGAAAGAGATGGAGGAGTCAGGTGCATTAGACGCCAACTTGTCCTTGCCATGAGTCTTGATATTCATGGCTCTCCATTTCGTAATACACTGAAGTCGGCTACGAGTTCTGCCCATGCGCTTACTGATTTCCTGCCAGTCGATGAGGTCCATGTAGGGCCTCTCATTATTCGGGTCGATGTGGGCTATCGATTCCATAACAATCTGGGTCAGGTTGCGTTCTTCTTGTTCGTCCCACGTATCCTTTCGCTGCATTTCTCCGCAGACGATGTAGTTGCGCCAACGATCTCGGATATCTTCAGGGTGGCGGTTAATGATACCTGCAATTTTGGACCACTTCTTATCATGAATCTCCATAAGATCACGAAGCTCCATGTCCTGCTCAGTGGTCCAAGTACCGCGAGCAACAAAGTTGTGGAATTTCTTTCGGGTGATGTTGATGATCTTTTGTCGGTGGCGGTCAGGACAGGTTTGAAAGATCTGTGCCCAAAGATCCGCGTGCTCATCACTGGCGGTTGTGCCTCCAGGGGTATGAATCATCTCGTTCAACTTATACTGTTCCATATTGTTGGCGGAACGGTATGCCTCGACTGCTCGTGCGATACGACTAAGCTCCTCGTCGGTAAAGCGTCCCTTTGTATGGCCATCCATTCGGCCGCGGCGTTGGGAGTTTTGGTCATCATCTGCATCCTGCATTGACTGAGATAGGGCATTACGGTTGGCGACTTTCTTAGCGCGCTTTCGAGCAGCCGGCATCGTGGCGGAAGGGGATTGCAAGGGAGCGAATTCGTCCTGCTCAGGGGAGGGCGATTTCTCAAAGAATGTTGGCTTGGCCTTCTTCGCCTTGGCTGACCGCGATTTCTTTGGATTTGTACTGGGCGGATTCGGCGTTGGAATAGGGCTTCCGGGAACATCATACACATCGTGGGTTGTGCGTGGGCGTTGTGCAGATGTAGGGATCTCCGTTTCATCATGCTGTCCTGCGGAGTCCTGAATGTCGATGTTGTTTTGCGCCTTGTGGACCTGCTCACTCCATGCTTGTCTGGTCGCCATCCCGATATCTTCCACTTGTCGATCTTGCGAGCCATTGTATTGGAGGAACCCAGGTTGTTCAGTGGCTTCGTTCTGGTTTCCCTGCGCAGCTGAAGCGTCCAATTCCATCTCATCATAAACAGCGCTCCCCTCTCTGGATTGAGCATCACGCATCTCAAGGCGTGCAGCACTTGGTGATCCTGGAGTGTCCTCTGCAACATCATCGTAGATGACACCTGGACGAGACGAATTTCTGGTGTGCAAGAACGATGCAGCTTCAGGCGCATGAGTGCTCACTTCCTCCGATGCAGACTGGGCATCTTCTTGTGTTTCTGGCACCCCATCTTGAGATTCAGTGGCAGCCTCATCATCACGAGATCTATGCTTCTTGCGCCGTTTTCCATCTGTGGAGTCGGAGGTTTTGCGCTTGCGCTTCGTCTGCGTAGCAGGAGCAGTGTCATCATCGTTAAGGTCGACAGCTGAAATTTGACCAGGCAGAGATTGATATGTGTTTGATGAAATGTCGTTGGCAAGGCTATCAGGGATCTCGACCGATTGCGCTGCCTTTTTCTTGGACTTTCTATGCTTGCGCGAGGAATCCTCTCCGGTCGGCTGGGGAGATGCACTGTCGTTTGTGTCCTTTCGCTTGCGCTCCTTCTTCTCACGCTTGTGCTTTCGTATTTGGCTGGAAGGTGGCTCTTCTGTCATAAATGCCTCAGGTGCCTTTTGGTTTAAAGACGCGCTGTTCATCTGCGACGAGTAAGGAGCTTGTGTCGCGTTGCTATCGAACATTTCGAGCACGCCGAAGTCTTGGTCCTGGCCGCCATCGTCTGAACCGGCCTGGACGTCGTCTTCGTAGCTTTCCAGTCCCCCGATACCATCAATTAGCTGGGCCTCGGCATCCATATCTTCGTCGGCCACCTTGGGTGACTGATGTGATTCTTCACGAAGCTCGTTTTGGTGTTTGCTCTCGTGCTGCTGCTCGTTCTCGTGGCCGTGACCAGCAGCGTCGTCGTTGTTGTTTTGCTTTTGTGGCGTGTTAGGCTGCGAGCCCGGTATCAATGACAACAGGGTAGACGCGAGCCGGAAATCACGCCACTTGCTGTTACCGGTGCCGTTCGATGACATCGATAAACTGCTTTGCGACGATGGTTTCTATCTCGTTCAAAGCACGCGGACGAAGACGTGTAGGGTAAGGTGAAATTGTAAGAAGGTGTGGGGCGTCACGAAAAAACTGACATCGCAGCTAACCTAGAGATGTTTGCTCGCGTTGTCGTGGCAAGCTAGGTCCACGTGACCCACTCATGATCGAATCAACATTTACCCCTTTCTATCGCCCCGGAGGCAGGCAAGTGCAAGCCACTGTTTACTAACAATACGAAGTGTCTAAACTACATGCATAGGTACTGAACACTGTTTCCGATGTAGGTACAATGATTATTTTTGTTTATTAATTAAGACAAAAAAAGAAAAAATAGTGGTAGTACAGCTATGTGTAATGTTGTTTCGACATGTGTCAAGGAAATCTATCTCAGTACGGTTAGTTGTTGTACAGGTCACTTCATCAAGACCTAAAATATCCATCTGCGCCTTTCCATCTACTTCATCTCGCTCATGATACCTCTATGCCCTCGAACAAAACAATGAATGCAGTCGTTAATCTTGACGTGGTGGTCCCTCGTTTCCAGGAAACCACTGCTCTGGTTCTGGCTCCTCCCCTTCTTTCAACTTCATCGTGATACCCTTTCGGGTTTGCTCGATCTCGTACTGGCCGCCAAGAACCAAATCTTTGGTGACAAGCTCGCGGGTTCGGCCCAAACTCTCGATGGCGGCAATTCTCTCTACCGTGAGCTCCAAGTGCTTGTCAAATCCAGGCTCGGAACAAATCTCTCTGAACGCACGATGCATCGGTACGCTGCTCGCTCGAACATCTGCCTGGCTCGTGATGCTGAAAAGGTTCAAGCTGTCAAGGTCTCGAATAAAGTCACATCTCGTCATGATTTGCTGAGCGATGTGGAATTTGTACGTCGGGAGCTTATGGCCTTCGATTGGGTCATATGTTTCGTGGTTCGCCATATCGTCCTCTTTGTCGACCAAAGCCTTAGCCAGGGTCATGGCAGCAGCCTTGTAGTCAGTTAGTAAATTACTTTCCATTATAGTGGTGGTTATTCCGACTTACAGCCCACTTTTGTTGATCCATGACATCGTCATCCATCTCCTTACCAAGGATCCAGCATTGGTTGAGAAACCACTTCTTCTCGGTCTCCTTGATTTTCTCACAAGTGTCAAGCATATCTCTGCTCCTTGCTACTCTGTTTAGAAAGCTCAAGCGTCCCCCGACCCTTTCGTAGACCTCTTCGAGAACGTCATGATCAATAGCTTCCTTCCAGTATTTCTGACGGTATCTCTTTAGAGCCGATATAGCCTGCTGTCTAGGTAGATCGGTGACTGGAAGAACCTCCATTCTGGTAGCCAGCTGTTTCAGACGTTCGTATACCCAGTAATCGTCCGAGTTGAAAACCATGGTCACAATATTGGCAGCAGCCCACTGCTCAGCCTTTTGCTGAAGGAGTTCAATCAGGTCTCGTCCATCGTCGTTGTGGCGGAGAAGATGCATCTGGTTTACAATGACCACCAGAGGCTTGCCTCTTTCTTTCCGCTTCGTCATAGCCACCTTTTCCAGCTTGTTCAGAGCACGTTCAATATCCAGCAGAGCCGTAGTCTCGCGAGGACCTCTCTCGCTGAAATATCCACCGATATAATCCTCATGATACTCGTAGTCTAGGGCTTTGCCAAGACGAATGCGGAAGATCTCAAGGTCGGCATGCGCTTCAAACATGGCAACGCCATCGCCCTCGTTTTTTCGCATAGCATCGATAAGCATACTGCTTTTCCCACACCCTTTCTCGCCTATCAAAAGGTGATAGTGCCCTGCGACGCTTCCCATGACGATGGCGTCGACCCGTTCCTGCTCGGGGCGGAATATCCAGTGTTCGTTGCTACCACCAGGTTGATGAGGAACATCCTTTCCGATTGCAGCTAAATCGAGGACAGGATCACCTGGCTCAAAAGCATGTGTCATCTTTTGAATGACGAGCCATTTATAGGACTTGTGGTAGATATAACCTGCAGCAGCGAAGCCTAAGCCCAAAACTAGTATTGAAGCGAAGGTTGTGGCCGCGGATTCACCCATTTTAGCAAGAAGCGAAGGCTCTGATGAAGGTCTATGGCCTTTTTGCCCCTCTTCATCATAGCTTTGTGTATCATCTACTTCAAAGACATTAGCAATGGCTCAAATTCAGTTTAGACTATGTGGTACAGGAACGGCGCGATGAATACAAGGATTCCCTCCTGACTGAACACTGCATCTGCAGGCACACGTTTCTTCAGGAAGCTGATCGCGTGCACGGTGTTTAGGAGATGGATCTCAACGCCAGTAAAAAGCTCTATCTCATCAAGTGCAAATGGAACAAGTGACTAATTTGCGCAGCTACAATGCGAATACCAAGTGTTGAACACGTACCTCTCTTCTTGTTAGATTGGGTTGAGAACCGGAGCTTTCCATTGCTGACAATGTCGAGATTTTGGTTCGGGCTCCAATGTCGAACCTGAAGACCAGCTGAACGTGCCAAGTTCAAGGAGCTGACAGGCTGGTTGAGGCGACGCACCAGGCGTCCTGAATACCGGAGGATCATATTTGTTGGCTGGTGAAGCTCAGTAGAAGATAAATATTAGGCCCACAACTCAATTGAAGTGGAAATTGAAGTTATTCAAAACTACGACGATGCCAAAGAACAAAGGAGAAAAAAAATGAAAGGAAGGGAGTTGGAATTGAGAGGTTGATTCGTGGCACCAAACAGAACAGAAACAATCTGGGACCATTTCAAGTCAAGTCAAGCTTGGCTTGGTCCCGACTAAAAACAAAGTTAGCTTCGGTTCCTTGAAGAGCTGCGTCAGAATCACCCAGTGACAGTTAGCTGCCCTGAAACTGGCTGCGATTGGCCTTGGCACTCAAATTTAACCAGATCCTCGGCGACAGCTACAAAAGCTCCCCTGTAATTTCAGCGAGAGGGCCCGCTATCCTTGACACTAGGCCAAGAACTGCTGCAATCTTAGTGGAGAATGCAGGAGGCCTCGTCAATTGAATGGAGACTCAGCAGGTTAGGGGTTCGAGATGCATGTCACCACGGTTCTCGGTTCCAATATGACCTCATGAGCTGCAGTCGACAACACCGAGACCGTGATCTCATAAAATAGATAATCTGCTTCTACTAAGAATGAGCTTTCGCTATCAACAAACTGTTACTTGGTGCGTGATACTTTCTTGCAACCACCTCGATTCACAAAAGGAAGGCGGGACAGTGAATACCTGCCTCAAAAAAGATTCTTGATATTAATCACCCACAATGCAAATGGGCAAACACCAAGACCACAAGGCAGCGCTCATAGGTGCAAACAGCGTTTGCAATGGCGAGCCTAACTCAAACGGCAAAACCGCACTGCTGCCTATAAACTACAAACGCTCGGCCTAGGTACCACGCCCAGGCATCTAAACATCGCGGTACCCGCATCATGCTTCTCTCGCTGCATGAGCCATAGGCCCTTGATTATCAGCCATTACGAAACAATGCCGCCGTACGCCGCCGACCTCGAGACTTGGTGGTTAGGGAGTGGTTACGATTCCATCAAAGGCCTGATGAACTTGGTGACTGACAACCTCGACTCTTGGCAGTGTGGGTTTGAGCAACAGATAAAAGCACGACTACTAATAATCGACAACGACCCATCTATCAAAGCTCAAATAAAGAAGGATTGGCCAGCGATCCGTGAAGCCAGAGGCATCGACTACGATGCGAACAGTCGCAAATATGCGAAGTACGTCGCTTCCACCATTTTTCGGAAGCCCGAGGAAGGAGGCATCAATTTCGATCTCGCAATGAATGGCCTGGGATATCTCGATGCAATAGAAATTCGTTGTCTTCGTCTCCTCCACGCTGTAGATAAGGCCATTCAAGCTGCTCCACCGGATGAAGGCCTGCCTCCAATGCTTGAGGAGCTTGAACGGACGTCCTCTAGCAACTTCAAAAAATTGCATGCAGGGCTTAGAATATGCGTAAGATGTGTTTTACCCTGTGAAAATATATATTAGCTGACTATTTCAGATTCTTACCGAGGAGCTGACCAAAGATGTCAACCACAGAAAGGAGGCCACTCAGATCATGGCACTACTCAACGCACTCCTGCCCTCAGCTGTATTTTTGAGCGATATAGAGGATGTAGACCCGACTCCACACTCGCCCGGAGTCCGTGACAGTGTCAGATTCTCAGTTTTCGAACATCTTGTTTCCAAGGATTGCTTCACACAGGAGCGACAGGAGGTCATTCAAATGAAGCTGCGTTGCTGGTGTGATATCACTAGTTACGCAGAGGTCAGAGACGTCATGGTACGCTACTGCGAAGAGTTCAAGAAGGTCGAGGAACTCTCTCTGAGGCTTTTGAACAAACTTGAGAAAAGAACAGGTAATACGGTATCTTATCATGCGGTGTCTGCCGGGTCTCCTGTGAAATCTAGCACAGACACATCCAGTCATCCCCAGGTCGAGGGCACCGTTCTTGCCCAGAACACGTCACTCGACAGCCAAGGGTCTGCAAAAGAGCCGCCCACGAGCCCTCAACCTCCTTTGGCTTTCCATCCTCTGCTGAGGGGTATGCCTGGGCGACAACTGAGTCCTGCAAAAACAGACATCGCTCTACTTGCTAGAGACACCAGCCAACCGCCTGTTGCTTGTTATCCTGACGATCTATCCAAAACCTTCTTCTATCAGCACCCTCTCGCGCGGGAGCTCGAAATGTCTACACAAGAACAGGTGACCCTTGGTCTTCTCTTGCCTGCAGAAGTCGCCGATCATCGAGATATCTAGTACAATTTCGACAGCGAGGACGACGCAGATGAGGACGTACTACCGGCTTCTCCCAGTGCGCAAATTCCTGACAAGCTCAAAATGCACCCTACACCAGGCGTTTTAGACAAGATCAAAAGAAACAAGTCCTATCAGCCTGGGGCGCCAGATAGCACAAAACTGGGAGACATGCATTTCCAACCACCGGACGAGTACATGGCCAATTCCAACAAAATTCAGTCAAGACATGGAAACCGTCCACGGATGTTCACAGGCAACACCCCGCCGTCTGAACCACTTGCAGGAGCAGATCAACAGAAATTGAGCTTTAATGAAAGCAGTCACGAAGCTTCTCCTGTGGTATGGGCTGTACAGCCGAGTCCCAGACAGCCTACTGCACAAGACACCGAAGAGTCGTGCACTCAGCAAACAGAGCCACAGGAAGATCTTCTCCCTCAACCAGTGTACCAACTTGCGAAACCCCGAATCTCGCCCATGGAATATGTTCGCATGTATCTATTGGAAGAATCTAGGGCCTCTCGCGAGAACCGACAAAGTGAACTTCCAAGACCCGACATGCAGTGGCACTGGACCCCTGGATACAAGAAGTTTCTTATTATCCCTCGAATGCCCAAACTAATCCGACGTGATCTGGCTTCCGATGAAGCCAATTCTGCTCCTAATGAAGGCGTAGAACAGCTCAACGGAGGACATCAAGCATCCGGGCCCAAACAAAAAAAGGACTACGACGGGCTCATGCGTCTATCGCTGCATCTAGGAAAGGATCCTGTTCTCCTTCCTTGTTTCCCGGAAAACCCAGATCCCAACGGGAGTGGTGAGGAAAGTATTCATCAAGAATCCACCAAAGCGGTGGAAGCCCCTAATTCTATTGCTGTGCATGAAGGAAAGAATTTAGTAATACCACAACGAGGTAACGTTCACTGCCACCTCGCAACCTCGATTATGACCATTCAGTACTGACAGAGGCAGGGCCAGCTGGAGGCAGAGTTGAAGATTGGCAGCCAGTAAGCGAATATGAAACGGAAACAAACGACAAGGGATCAGACGCCACCACGCCAGTTGGTGTTGATGGCAATGGAAATACAATCTCTCAGCCGAAGAAGGCCACAGGAGGAGACACGCCTGCGCCCAGCGCCCGAGCGCCCGGTATTTACGACGGACGTCGTAGTCATATAGCTGCAGAAGAGCCCGGGGGATGTTCTTCAGGGTCACGCAAGAGCGTTGAAACAGTAACCCGGAAAGAATTCTCGGACCAGGTTGATGTGAAGGCAGAGGACGATGCCGACGACCTCACGCTCTCGAGACAACTTTCACGTGTCTGCACGAAAGATATGTCATTTTTGGACTTTGCCACACCCAGAACAAAGGGTAAGACGATGGATCAGACTCCGAGCCAGTCAAATACTATCTGCGGGCGTAGTCCGCTTGCTCGCTTTCCTATAGTCGTCCAGCCAACTGACCGATTGACACCAGGGACTCTTACAAAGCGTGTGATCGACGGTTCGGGCGGCCAGCTCCTCTCTGAGGATATTCGGCAAGCCCAGCTGATTTCAAGTCCCGCAGATAAGCCACTTCGGGGACTGAAAGCAGACTTGTGGGATATCGATGCAGAATCAATGTTGTCTGAACTCAAACCAGAGCCTCTGCAGATTAAACGGCATAAACCACGCGCGAACACGGATGATGATCGAAGATGGCCGAGAATGTTTAATGGACTCAACGCCGATGTTCCATCCTCGCTTAGGATGATTGGAGTCAACAGTCCTCTCGACCCTGATAAGACCACGGATCATGAATTCGCTGTTGCTAATGACGACGACGACGACGACGGGATTACGGTAACCGAAGGTGATCGTACGCCACGCGCTTCGGGGATCATGATACAGAACTTTGTAAACGCAACTCCAGCACCCAAAGGTCTTCAGCGATCCACTTCGACAATCATCACTCCCACACATCCCAACAGGAAACTCCATCACCAAGCTTCATACAATTTGGATAATGCAGAGCCCTCTGGATTCACGCCCGAACATCGTCGGGAAAGTATTACCCACGGAACATTCCCTAGGTCAGGCGTAATGCTCAATCTTCAGGACACCCAAGCACGCCTCAGATATCCCCTTCGGGACCCCGAGGAAAGCCAGCTCAGTAGAAGCTTGGACGACATGACTCCAAAGGCCAGACATTTCAATGGCGCGTCTGAAACAGACCGATACAAGCAGAATTCGGTCAAAGAGTGGGTGAGATCCATCGCAACGACACCGCGAAGACCCAAGATTGTGTTGCACACCAAAAATGAAGACAAACGGGATATTTTTACATCAGGAGGTCAGATAGCTTCGCATACTGTTTTGGATCAGCAGAATGCTCAATCTCTTCTGACAACCTCTACACGGGATTTCTCTCAATCTCGAAAGCTTCAAAAGCAGCGACCGAAGCCGAGAGATACTCCTAGTAGTACACATCCTTTTCCGAAACAAGAGTTTGACACACAAGGCCGAGGTCAATCCCCCTTACCTCATGCGGGAGAGCAAGTCTCGTCTTATCGAAGAACGCCTTCTCCAACAGAACAACGCAGCACTACCGTTCCGTGGACACCATCTTCAGGAATCGGCAGCGTCTTTCGCAGGCGGGTGCGTTCTGGTTACAACACACCGGCGACACCACGAACACCCCGAACACCGGCTTCACCCCAGTTGGCCTGGCGGCCGTTTGATGACGACCAGCCCGAGCCACCTTGCGTTTCACCTTGGCTGTCGGACAATCGTGAAGTTAAGCGAGAGAGGGAGAAGCGAATAGCTTTCTTCCGTGAAAAGGCAGAGCTCGAGCTTGAGGAAAAGCAATCTCCCAAAAGATCAGGTCGCAAGAGCTCTTTCGGGAACACCATTCTGGGAGACCACGCGACTAGAGATGATTCAGTCTTGGATAATCGCTTAAGCAATGAAAGTCTTGTTACCTGGAGAAACTTCATCCAAGACGCCCTTGAGCCACTCTTTTCGTCTCCCCCGCCACCTGTTCCACCACTTCCCACCGGGTCTCAGCTGAACCTTGCTCTTGGTCGACTTCAGCAAGCGCAAACACCGTCAAGGACTACTGCAGGTGCTGAGACTCTCCCTGTTACTTCTTACCGGGCCAGGAAGCCTCATGGGCTCAAAGTTGACACCGACTGGGCGCGCAAAGCAAACCAAGACGGAGCACAAACACCGAGTCGCAACATAGGAATGAAACCTGCCAATGGAAGCAGCTATAGAACTACACTCCGTTCAGATGGAACGCACGTAGGTCTTGGACGAGCAGAGGCGGAAGAAGAACGCCAAAGCAGGGGACGGGATGACGAGGTCATATCGAGATGCAAGTAAAGACATGAAGTCGTGTTTTGATGGCTTAATGTATACATGTCTCAGGGTCCAGCTACTCTATACATGAGCTATAAGAGTGACATCTGGACCACATTGTGAAGGCGCTTTACGCATTTGAGAACATCTGTATGTAGCTACTCCGGCCACTCACCAACTTGAGTCGAATTCAGAACAGTTGAGCCAAGACTTTGATGATATCAGAATATTTTCATGAATGCTGAATCAAACTCTAATGCCACACAATCAAGGGCGAAAGGAAACACGCGAGTCACTTTCAGATAGCTCAACGCAACATCAAACGAAGGATCCGAAAGAATGGGACCTGGTGTAGTCGATTGCGTAGTCAAGTTGCCAAGATTTTTAATCGTTGTGCTTGAGACACGTTTCTCGCCATGACACAATCAACATGTAACTTGCAGGGTCTTTGTTATCATGAGCTTCATCAAGCACCATTCCCATGAGCACATGTTGCATACTGGATTCCACATTGACATCTGGTTTTATTGAGGACCGAGTCGTATCATGCATGAATCACGGTAGTGCTGCAGAACATGTAAAGCACGCTAGTAGAGATCACATCCATCATACCTGAAAGAAAAGAAAATGAAAAAAAAGGCTTGAGACAATCAGTGTTGCGACACGTTCACACTGGTGCAGCCGCGCTATACCACACCAGGGACAAGACTCGCTTGATCTCGGCATAACACAGACAGCTTGGAGGGTTTTCCATGCCAGAGGTTATCAGAGAGTACCCAATCCCTTTGCCGATTGAGGATACGGAATACCATTTGGACATGGGGTGGGTACAAAGGTGGTTAGAGCGTTTGGTTTGATAGCAGACCCATGACGACGCACGAGACTTGGACTCAAGCGACGTCGAATCACCTGCAGGCTGAGGGGAACCAAATCTACGATATCCTCTTTTGGGGAAGCCATTTGGGCCACTCAGTTAACGTCCGAACATTTAAATTAAAGCTGGTGACCAAATGCCGAGCGAGTCAAGAAGCCGAATTCCGGGGAGGTGTGGCGTAGTAGGACAGGGGTCGTGTAATTCTCCCATAAAATTGAGGCCAAGAAGAATGGAAATGTTATTGCCAAGGTAGCTATTTGATTATGAAAACGTAAATTATTATACCAAAGCGTCAGTGTCCAAGGTTGGGTGATGTCGATTGAGTGGGATAGTGCTGCGCTACAGCTGGTAGGGTGGTATTTCTCATTGCAATCTCCATTGCTCATCTTGATAATGGCGTCGTCTTGTGATGAAGCCATCCACACATATCAAAGGATTGACACACCGCTCCCCACGAAGCCCCCCACTTGTCGTCCGCCCGTCACTCTTTTGTTTCTCTCGTCAACAAACACCATGACACGATTTTGTATTGCGAACAATAACCAGCCCCGCCTTCGAATGGGTATCCGTCGATCATCCCCAGCCTGTGTGTCTGGGGTATGAGATAGCTATGTAATCAATTGATTGCTCTCGATCTTGGATAAGTAAGTAGGTAGACCAAAACATCTCACCTCAGGTCTCGGCTAATGCCAGAGACGCCATATCTCTATTCCATACTCATTCGAATATAGCCTGTAGTCTTCGTGTCTTCGGACCGTCGGGGTTCGTCCTGACATTATCGTTCGACGCGCTGAAAACAAAACGGAGGGTGTTAACAAACGTCTTGGTCCTGATGCAATCTGTGCCAAGTCGGCTATTGTATCGTTGCTTTGAGAAAGGGTCCTAGCAATACGCCAGAGTATTGTTGATATGCCTCAAATAGTAATGTTGGACTATTTGCTCCGGTCATGTTCACTTTAGGGTGACCCAGTAAAACCAGTCGAGTCCTCGAATGTTGGCTGTTCCAACATGAGGCCGACACATTTCAGAATACCCATCGTCTCCTGGGCATACCAGTCATGGAGTGAGTATAATGATCTCCCCACAGCAAAAGCCTGCGAGGCTTAGCTCTTCTCCAACATCTACAGCATGCAAGTGGTGGTTGGTGCATTGAAAATCATAGTACGTGCATGCCATGTACGTCGGTTGTGTAATCCCGAGCAATATTTACCTTGTTCATCGGGGTCATCTTGACCTTGAGTTCTTGCACAGAAAAGGCGAGCTCAATGATAGAGTCGAGTCTTGAAAGCCCAGCCGGCAATACCGAAAACCACCTTGCGAAGGAATCACAAAGGAATTTGCTCTTGCCCGCTAGCAGGTCGTAGCAATTTGCCCATGTGGCCAGCAGTGGAGGATCTTCGAATCCATGCTTCGAATCGATGCCATGTCGGACCAAAACTGTACTATGTATTTCCGCATCTGAGAGAGCCACTCGTTTCCTGGTCCCTGCTCTAATCGAAGACCGACTCACCGCACATCTCAACTTAGGGCCTGGTTCGATTCATGACGATCGTTACCGGCCCGATAACGGGAGATCTGCTAGCGACTATGTGACCTGAAAACCTCCTTCTAGGGGGATTCCATGCGCACGGGCTCAACACAGCAGAGCTTCATGTGGGCTTTAATTCCGTGACAAAAGGCGTGACGGCGTGTGGCACAGACCCGTAGGTACGTACAGTCTGGTGGTCCTTAATCGCCAAATGAAATACATGCCTTAGTAGGTAACTATGTTGGTTGACGATAGCTGGGCTTATTGGTGAAGTACTGGACCCTGCGTGATAAACGGCAAGCATAATCTTACCCGACACTCAACCCGACCCGCCTCCAGGTGTTCTAGCCCGCTCGACCCGCGCGCTTGCTGATGACTAGGCAATAAGAATCTCCAGTTCAGGTGGTCTAGTGGTGTTTTAGTGAGGCCAGCAGGGTACGTGGAGTTATTGCTATGTACTCCCTAGCTGGGTACCGAGATCCAGGTTATTGATGGCAGGAGGGATCGCCAGGGTCCTCACGATAGACTCATCTAGGTACGAGATATACTGCACGACAGCACGGTAGTACCCGGTCCAGACTTAGCCAGGTGCAATACAACTTCATGTATGTCAATGCTGCAGGTCCGCTCGTCCATGTCCTTGTGAAGAATTGGTTTCTGGCCCTTCGCCCTTACCAGAAGTAGATTCGTGAGCTCTTAACACGATCGCTGTGCACTGGGAGCTCTAGAGGCACCAGCTGGTATCAGGGGTACTACTACTAATGTAGAATCGACAAGAGCATCTCTGCCTGTACCTGTAGAAGCCCTTGGCTTAGCGTGATAAGGTCGGTCAAGTCCTTTATTTAGAGCCAACAGATGGCGTTAACGATGACGTTTATTATGCCAGATGCGCACGTTTTCAATTTGTGCTAACGATTTGGTTGGTCACATTCATCTGCCCAGCTGCTCGGACTAGGGAGAAGACGGGAATCAGTCAGCGGACCGCGTCTCAGCCGGCGCACCGTCGAACTCAATTGTTGGGCATCATCGAATATCACATTGCGCCGTTTACCAGGGCGGTGTAAAAACAGATGAATGTTGTCAATGGTAGACGTCGGGTAAGAATGCAGTACGTCTCCCAAGAGACAACTCAAAGAAGTGCTTCTGCGTGTCAGCAATATACTCAGGTCCCCCATAAATGTTTGGCTCAACCAAGCTAATCCAGAAAGGGAATGACAACGACATCATCTAATGTGAATGGCGTCGCGTACAACAAATACCATTGCTCTATCGAGATACTGGTTGACGCCGATACCGAAACTGTTGGTTTCCAACGAACCGATGCCCGACGATCGCTTGAGAGTTAGCTGAGACATGCAATCTGTATAGATTAAAATTGGCGACGAAGCTGTTGTAGCTTCAAACGAATAGCCAAACGATACGTAGAATAGTAACAGCAAGCGACGCAAAGGCTTACTGATTTGGGTAAGCCGAGTCATGTACAGTCACAAGAAAGGGTCAAGGCGCTTCCTATCGACCGAAAAGGGATCAACAAAGTGCTCAACTGATCGTAGCAACACCCAAACATGCACTAAAAGTCTAGCAAGTGTCAAGCCAGAGGACAGCACAAGCTCCAGGAGTTTCAACAAACCGAAGACAGGTGCAATTTGTATGGAAACCAAATTGCTCATATTTATGTACAGGGGCTTTGCCGATGCCTGTCCCCTCTAACGAAAGCAAGCTGATACTATCGGTGACTTGACATGTCAGCTTTTGCTCGCCTGTCGGAGACTCATTTTTTTGGTGCCTTCCACTGCTTTCGAAGTGATACCTGGCAATTCGTCTCGCTCGAGGCTAAGCCTTACATACGAGCTGGTGTGGGGGCAGGCTCGGTGGCTGGATTTTACTTTCTAAAGTTGTCAATATCGATAACTAGCCTTTAGAATTTAGGACAGTTGTGCTAGGCTAAACAGATGAGAGTGAGCGTAGCCGACTATGGCAACGATGTCCTAGGAAGTACGTATGTCGAACAGGGGGATAAGGTGAGTCCATTCGTGATGATCGACCAACCTTGACAGGCATTGTCTCAGAGGAGGCATGCTTTGACCACCAGAGGGTCCGTGAGGAGGCGGCTGGCTGCGGAGGATGTGAGCTGGGCTGGTCATATCCCTACCCGTTCGGCTACAAAGCACGTACCACAACGCAGCGAGACAGAGTCTCATAACAAAAAAGCAAAACAGATGGCAAAGGCAGTTGGATATAGCACCAATGAATCGGTACAAGATCACAGGTTCTCCTAATTAATACATAGTCAGATGTTTTGTATATGTGATTTGTGATTGAACTTACCACCGACTCTGTTTCAAGCTCAAGCCCTTGAAGTAATAGAGTATACTGCCCAAGTACATATTTCCCCTCCGCCCTACCTACCTAGAGCTTAGAATAGTGTTCAGTTGATTCTAGGCCGTCTATTTCCAGCATCCAGAGCATTGCATGCGCTATCAGCGCGTTGCAGTAGTTCAATGCATCTATGATACTGGGTGATGCCAACATGGAAATACCATGTCAGTCGGCTTGCTCTCGATGGGAAAGGGCCAAATGGGCACTGGAGGTTCACCTAGTGCGGACATACATTCAACGTAGTGTCTCCGCTACTGTATGGACGCATGTATGCAAATTCGTGCTAACGATAAATGGGCGAGTCAAATGTGGCAGTCAGGGATGCTGCTGTAGAGATTCTGCAAGACACCCAGGACCGATGTATTGGGCTGGCGGTCTGGATCAACTCAATCCAGAGACCGGGCTGTGACCTATTTTTGTCGGCAGCAAGCGTCGTATGACTAGTGAATGTGCCTGCGGATACTGCTGTATCAAACGAGTCAATATACTCAAATCTTGATTTTGGCTGAAGAAATCCTCGATGCGAGTTAAGTTGCCCAAGGGTTTAGCATCAGTACCTAATCCCTGAAGTTGGTACTTGATAGGTTCCTACAGTGGGGGTCGTCGGTAAGGGCTGTGTGTGGGTGAGTTGTACCAAGTCTACCTTTCCACAACACAACCTTAGTACCTACCTACCTACCATGGA
Organism: Fusarium armeniacum; assembly: GCA_013618295.1. Taxonomy (NCBI): domain Eukaryota; kingdom Fungi; phylum Ascomycota; class Sordariomycetes; order Hypocreales; family Nectriaceae; genus Fusarium; species Fusarium armeniacum. The sequence continues at coordinate 138,942 of JABFER010000119.1, read as the reverse complement.
GAAGAAGGATGGGACGGCAGGTGCTTTCTCATGCCTGCCTCATAAGACATTGATCTACATTGTGATTCACGTATTCTAAATGCTAACCTTACAACTGACTATCTACTAACCTATCTGCATGTCAATTCAGTCCAATTCATCCGCTGTCAACACCACCGTCTTTATCCGCCAAAACAACCGCATCTAATTTGTCTCGCTAAAGACACAGTCAATGTTCCCAATGGACTCCCCGCTCGATCATATTTTCACTTGATGCCTAAAATTTGGTCCCAATGCTACGGCACAGTATATGCATCTTGTACCTCCAACCATGCTCATGGTCTTGTTCTCGACTCAAGCAGGTTGAAACTCCTAGTTGCTTGTCGAAAGGATCAACGCTGAGACGTCTAGTTAATATCCACTAATGTCACCCAACAAGACTTTCACAAACACAAGGGACTTGAAATGATATCATGCTACAGCTTCGCTGCAACGTCGCCCGTTGGAGACTCGGGTTTTTATTTACTCCAAAGTTAGTTGGCACTCTGTCGTGTGACTCCAAAGAAACAGATCAACGTTGTCGAACCACATATAGACACTACTGCTCCACATGTTGCATGATGGCACGACTCGCTGTCATTGGTGTTTATATAGAGGGACGTCAAGCTGATCGAGATGCTCGATCCGTGGGTTCTCCTCATATCTCATAGCTGCAATTGCTCGCAAGTCAAAACCCCTGCTCCCGTATCTATTTCGCTGACATCTACTCCGTAGGTACTGGGTACCTACCTATAGTATAGTACGATCCTGTCTGCAACACTCTAGTCAATCCAGACTCTAGACAAGGGAAGGTCCCACTCGAGCGGGCCTGCTGCATACCCTGAAGCATCTCTGTCAGGGCCCTGGAGGCGCTAAATCTACAAAGGGTGGGCTCACCAGGCCATCTCCTTGTCCATCTATCCATGTCCTCCATCAAGGCTTGATGGAGACATTCGCCAAGATTCAGTGTCCTCCGCGTCTCATTCACCATGATCGTTGTCCTTGTCCTAGAGCTACTAGACTAGTCGACTTAGCCCCCAGTAGTTGGCCCCAGACATAACAATAACAGGGTCTGGAGGTGACTATCTTTGGTATCGGGCGGCCTGAGTGACCCTTGACGGGACCGAACGGTGCATGTTGGTTGAGGGCTGTCAAAGCCCCCTGCGAACGCTTTCACCTTGACCTTGACTTGGATGAGACCAACCTGATCGCTAGCCCGCCGCAGCTGTGGGGAGATGGAGCCGACAGGAAAGACAAGCAGAAGCGAAGGGTTCCAGTGCTGCATCTCAGAACTGAACTCCTCCACACCTTGACTTCCAAATAAGACCTCTCCACCCACATACATAGCCCCTCCATTATTGTCCTCACCTTTCCCTCCCTTTCATCTTGCGAGTTTGGAGCCGTCGTCTGTCCTGGGCGACTAAACGAGCTTCGATCAACCGTTGGTGTGCTGGCGTCGACGACTAGCCCACCCTAACGCCCACCGCCACCACCCTCTAGTCTCCACAGCTTCATGCTAGGTCGTCACGTCCAGCTTCTAGTAGGAGACTATACTGCACAGTACTGTTCCATGCCATACTCGATCGGCAAGCTACTTGGTTACCTATCTAGGCCGTTACCGCCAGCCTTGAGGCGCTCGTTGTAATATATTGCTCTCTCTCAACTCTTCTCTCTCATTCTTAGAGGGGCAAGGTCATTGCAGTCGCTAAATGGTCCTCGAATATTCATTTGGCTCTTCTCAATCTGAAAAGAACCTAGCCTGGTGCGACAGACGTAACATATCCCCCGAAGAGCCAAATAACATGATGCCACCATCGCCTTTACCAATGGAGTCGCTATGGATGTCTTCTGTGGCAAATCAGCTACAGCCTGGCCAGATATCACCTTTAAGCGCAGGAATGGACATTTCTTCCGCACCAACAATGATTCATTCGGCCTCATCGTCTTGTGCTGATTCCTGGAGCACGGAGTACGTCGACCGAGATGATGTTGAGATGGACAACAGTTGGGAACAAGGATCGGACGACATTCTCACAATCCCGAAGCTGGAGCCCACCGAAGATGACATTAACATGAACGACCTCAAAGCTGCCCCCCTTGCACCATCTTCCATCGAATCCGCAAGCACCGATCCGAAGCCGAAACGACCACGAGGAAGACCAAGGAAGCACCCCCTGGCAACCGCTATAAGCACAAGCAAAGTTACAAAAGGTCGATCGAAGACTGGTTGTATTACTTGCCGCAAACGCAAGAAGAAGTGTGATGAAGCTGTAAGTAGTTCCCAGAAAGGTAGCTGGTGGTACCGGCTGGAGAAAACATGTCAGTCCATGTTTGGTCCTGCCCGGTAACGTTGGCCCCAGCATGCTATTTGAATTTGGGTCAGGCGGCTAACATCAAGCAGAAACCACGATGTATGGCATGAAAAAAATCGATCTACCCTGCACATAAAGTCTAACATTCTATCCATAGGCATGAATTGTGAGAAGAACGCTGTCGTCTGCGAGGGTTACCATGAGAAACAAATATGGAAGAGCGGTAAAGAAAAGGCTGAAGAAGGTGAGTGCATCGCTACGTGTGCCAGTTCACTTTACTGATTGTATTACCAGAGCGCTTGCGCCAGAAGTCATTGCCAGTGATCACAATGCAGCCCATTTTCCATGGTGTCGAGACAGTGGAGGACAAGGTCTTTTGGAAGCACTACATCACCCATCTAAGCAACATTCTGACTGTTGAAGGCGAGGCCAAGAATGCTTTCAAAGATATCATTCTTCACCTTGCCAACCAACACCAAGGGCTGATGCACTCTATTTTGGCTGTCAGCAGCAAACATATTGACTGGGACACTCCTTATGGCGCCAAGCTTTTAGCAGATCATCCCCAATCAAGCAGAGAAGCATTGCAACAGCGAGCAGACTATCACCACGACGAATCTATGAAACGGCTGTACGAGGATATGGGTCGGCCCCTGAATAAGGATGATCCCGAGTATAAAACCATTCTATCTGCACGATATGGACAGATGCTCTGTTTGCTTCTTCAGACGAGAGCAGATGGAAACCCTCGAGGTGAACATCGAGTTCACCTTCAGGCTTATCAGACTCTAATTCAACATTCACCCCCTGAGGACCCGGTATTCTATAATTTCATTACCGAGTTCTTTCAGTATCATATCTTTGCCGATGACCTCTTCTGGCACCCTGAAAATATGACAGCCCGATTATCATCAGAAGATTGGGAGCCTGCTGCACCGATCCAACCACCTCGGTTACTGGGCGTCGGCGACGGTCTCTTCCAGTACCTTTCTCAGATTACGACCATTCGAAACACAATTCGAGCCAATATAGCAGCTGCCGTCGACCCGGTGGTGGACTACACTAGCCTATACCAGGCTGCTGAAATAGATGCGGCCATTCGTGAGTGGACGCCAAATTGGCCATGGGGCGATAGCCGTGATCGAGTTGGGCTCCTTTACAAGCAGATGATGTGGGTATATCTCTTCCGGACTATCTACCCACCTGCGGTGTCCTCAATACGCCGTTCGACGTTTAGTACATTACCTGCTTCGGCGTCAGCTGCGGTTGCGCGTCCACCACCGCCACCACTCAGACGGGCTTCCATGATGGCCACAGTATCAGGGGCGAATGGAACCACGGGGGCTTCAGACGTTCACGTAGCTAGCAGCTGCCCAACATCACGCAATCCTTCAAGGACCAATTCCATGCACGAACAGGGCTCACCATGCCAAGAGAGAGCATCTTCGCCGCCACCAACCCGGAGACCGGCATATCACGATCGCCGCATTACTCTCGCCGTTGAAGAGTCTCTGTCCATTCTAGAGTCCTTCAAGCCTTCCGACCCTTCTCAGACTTTACTCTTGATACCTTGCCTCATTATTGGCACCGCCTGTTTCGAAAAGGCTCAACAAGAACGCGTTCACAAAGCTATTAGGGCTGTTCGTGGCTACACAGGTCTCCGCAACTGTGAGCGCGTCATGGAACTTCTTGAAAAAGTATGGGCCTTGATGGAACAAGGTGACTGGGTCTCTGTATGGGACTGGCAGGGCATCGCCCGTCGGATGCGTTTGGACTTTACCTGCGCCTAAGTTTTTACGACAACCATTACGACTAATTGAACTGTTTGCTTTTGTTCCATCGTCAAACCACTGGCATGTTTCTAGGACACAGTACCTCATGCGATCCTTTATTTATACACATAATGTTTCGGAACCAAAGCTCAGAATGACTTTATGGGGAGGCCTTGCGTTGTTTATTATAGCAAGCATACTGTCGACATTAGACCGATGAGAATTCGGCCTGCTGATTCGATGGGAACATGGCGTTTTTTTGTTTTCGGCTGGCAGTGCTTGTTCTTGCAAGTTAGATCGCTATGTTAGCCAGGAAGTAGGGAGATCTGATAAGAAGAGATGTCTTTCTGCTGTTCTGTTGCATGATAACTACCAAACGAAGTGAATGGGGCGTGTTTGCATACTCGGTAGATATGAACAGCATATATAGAAACCAGCCACAACAGGTACGCTGCAGCGGCGGCTCCCTTTGATTTACAGTAAAGCAGCAAGCATGAAGCAATGCACAAAGTCCAATGTTGACACTTATAAGTTACGATATCGCATTTGTCGTTCAAAATACAGAACGACAGTGGCTCAGTCTCCATAACTTGCCATAATTCATGACGGATTTCACCAAAAGTGAAGTGAATTGTTTAGTTGTTGTAGGGTTCAAATAGGATAATCAGGTATGTCACATTAACATGTTTAGTATTGGGCGGCAAAACCCCCTTCCAAGGTGCGAAATTGTACACAAATCAATTTGATAGCGGCGTGCATGCATAGAATCTAGATAACACTGGAAAAGCATTCAGCTTAGGGTAACATGACTCTACCCGGAAATCAAAGACCCTGGCAACTTAAGATTCCAAACATAAAAACGTACTGCACATCTCCTGCTCTACACCTTGTGATACTCATTTGATGTCACACTCTTTTCTTTTTAGTCCTCCCGCTTTTCGCCCTCGAAATAGAACTTGCCGAGCGGCTCATCACCTCGTCCAGGTCCTACAAGACCAGATGCAGGAGCCCTTGTCTCACCCCTGTCCAATCTCTGCACAATTCTCTCTGCTGCCTCCTGAGCAGCAACAGTTTGCGCCTGGGATTGTGACGCAGTGACTGGGCCACGAGAGGTTGTGTCAACAAAAGAGTCGCTCTCAGTCGCTTGCCCTGGATTCGGGTCCATTGCAACACCGTCCATCATGCGGGCATCACGGCGTTCCTGTAGAGCAGAGGCACTCACAGGAGTGTCACCACCCAAATGGGACTCGCGTTCACGTCGAATGTCACTAAGTCCCGAGTTGGTTCTCTCCAAGCCCCAAGCTTGGGGTGCCGCTCGACGATGGTAGATAGGTCCAGATACAGTACTTCCTGCACCCTCACCAAAGCCCACGAGCGAAGCGGAGCCGTCATCGCTCATACGATCATCGTAACCGCCAACAGAGCGAGCAGTAGCACCATCAAGATCCTCATCCATAGCATCCGGATAGCCGCCCATACTTGTTACCGACCCGGCTTCACGGTAGTTTGTGTCGGTGCTGAACATGTCCTCATCTCGTTCGCCAGCAGCAGTGCGCGCATCATCACCATCACCCACATGGCTCTCGGTTGCGCTCGCTGTTCCAACAGTGCTCATTTTGGTGATAGCCATGGGCTGACCATTGCTATCAAAGTAGGCAGGTGTTAGGTGCTGTGAAGAAGGATAGCCAGGCGGAAATCCAGTTGTTGAAGTCGGAGTGGTCTGCGGCGAAGCTGACGAAGCCCCAGGAGCGTTCGCTTGGGGGGGTGCTCGCAGAGTCGAAACCCGCTCAAGACCAGCGAGGCGGGAAATACGGTCGGCGCGTTCAGCCTCGAGGCTTTGGGTAGAAGGGTTGTGCTGATGGCCGCGACTGAAATGACCTGGGGGGAAGTGGCCTCGATGGCCATCCTTGATCGCAGTGGTAGATAGCGCGGAAAGAGAGGTAGTAGTACTCGTAGGCGTGCCGCTGAAACGAATGACGGCGTCAGTTTTTAATGTTCATATAGAAAAGCGCCATCGACTTTATTATAGCAAGTCGAATCAAATGAAAAAAGGAATAACACACGGCATCTCTGATGGAGTCTCCGGCCTAGAGCCTGGGGGAGGAAGGTTGATAAAGGTCGGGGGTTGTGTTTGCGCCATGACGATGGTTGACTGATTCTATTAAAGAAGTATCTAAAGGGCCGACGATCGAGGCAATTCCCGTTCAAAAGCTAAGAACCGGGCTGGTCGCAGAAGAAATTATGTAAAGGTGTTTGTGATACGAGGCGACGTCAGGTACCAAGGGTGTTACTGTCGAGGGCTGCTCAGGAACTTTGGTTGATTGTCAATAAATGCTGTTGCCAAAGCAGAAAACGTGGAATGAACAGGCGCGTGACAGGTTATATAATGCGTTGGGAATTGCCGGGTATAGATAGTTTGTGTAGGAAAAAGAAATAAATCACTGGTAAGGCGGGAGGAGCAGAAGGTGTATCTGCATTATCGCAAGCCCAGCGTAGCTCAGCCCAGGGTATTAATCCGGCAGAAGGAATGCGAGGCGATTGACCATGAATGGGACAGGTAGGTAGCTCTTTCCACAGCCTCACCCACTGTAAGTCCCCTATAAGACAAGCGCAACGAGTGCTGGAGACGGGCTATTGGAGAGCCCGATACTAAATAGGCAGGCTTAGAGGAATGAGGGGGAGGGGTCAAGTGATTGCCTTAGTAGGTAAGTTGGCATGGGCGGATTATGACGTCGGTCATGGTTGCATTGGTCAGATCTCATCTACATCTTCAAACTGAACACGAGCCCTACCTATTGAATGTCAATTAATCACATCTTGGAGTCAGAGATTATGCTTAAGATGGCTCTGTAGGGGTTTGCACGTGGTTTGGAAGTCTATCAAAGCTTGATCTTTGGCTTGTTGATGTGTTGTCTCAGACTTGGAATTTGCTAGTTTCGCTCAGTTAGTTGAGTGATATCAGATCATGTCAAGGAGTCACAGGCAACGAGCGGCCAACTGCTTATACCAGAAATTCTCATATCCTGATATTGAACCCAATTATTTATATATTACTCCAATGCAATGCTCATACCAACCAAATTGTCAGAGGTGGATTATATGTCCCCATACACCTCGCCCCTTGTCAATCTCCCCGTCATTTTTCTTGTCCGAGACAAAGGCTTGTCTAAGCGCCACAAATAGAACGCGCGCCCAACTTATTACGGGTCCCAAAAGCATTCAATCACCATTGCCATTCCATATAGCGCCACAATCATGTGAAATAAAATGAACAAAACAGTTCAACAGCCCGAAAAGAAAACGCTTGCGTAGGATAGGGGTTTTGCTGTCGCAGAGAAGTAAACTTGCAATGACCCTGTAAGCACAGATGTTCTTATAGGAGTGCCATGCCGATGGATGTAATGCCGAAAACCAGAGATAGAACCACGACACCGGGAGTCATGGGCGAAGGAGGACCAGCGTTGATATCAGGGACGGTGGTTTTGGGTGCAGGAGGATCCCAGGTAATCGTAGGTCCGTAGCCCTTCTCGGTAGCCGTCTTGGAAGCGGCCTCCTTCTCTCTGGTGTTGGTGTTGGTGTTGGTGTTGGTGTTGGTGTTGGTCTTGGTATCGGACTTGTCGCTCTTCGAGTCCTTCTTTCCAGTGGCAGTGGCTGTCGCAGTAGCTTCCTCTGTCGCGTCGGCAGTTGTTTCGGAGGGCTTGTCATCGGTAGCCTTGGACTTTTCGACAGCGGTGGTAGATTCCTCGTCCTTTGCGGCAATGACGCCAGTCAGGAGCATAGCAAGAGGAAGTACGTGCTTGGAGAAACGCATGATGTCGGTAAGGGAGTTGAGAGCTGCGTGAAGTGGAGTGTCAAATAGTTGTTGAAGAAAGAGTCAAATCGGTGGAAGCAATAGGGGATATTGCCAGGACAACGATCGAAGAAGGAACAAAAGTCAGGTGAATTCCAACTGTCAAAAAAGATACAAGCGAGAGTCGGTAGACGAAGCTGGTAACACGGACGGAACAAGAACGAGAGTGAAGAATACCTAGCCAAGAGGAAATTAGTTAAAGATGCAGAAAGAAGACGAAAGACCCGTAAGCGTTGAGAAACTAGGGGGGAACAAGGGAACAACAGTCAGTAGGTCAAGCCTTTTTTTTTTTCACGCTAAGGAATTATGCACCTAAATTTGGAAATCACAGGGTGCGCTAGTGACAGTCCACAGCGATCTATCCCGGGGTACTTGGTAACTATGGACAGTTCTGGTTATCGTTCTGTCCGATGCTACAACGTATCCCCCGAAGGCATGATGGAATGACAGTGGCAACGGTTTTGTTAAATATGCTATTTTCCATTTGAATACCAATTCTTTCTAAGAGAAAGGCTAACGTGGTTCAAGATTGCGTGCATGGCGTTGGCCAGTTCAATCCAATAGACTCGCCTTCACTTTAGTTCTGTAAGAGGGGGCAGCGGCTGCTATTATCGGAGAACCAAGTATTGAAGAACTCAGAAGGATTACTCTGCATACAATTTTATTGTTACTCGAGTGATGTTACTGTTGTTTTGTTCCGTTCGGATTATCTTTTTCCACCACCGCCTGAACCTCGTATTTCATATGCACGCACTGGCCCCATTACACAACAAAGCAACACGCACGACACAACACAACACCACCAGCAGCTGACGTACGCAACCCCAACCCCTAACAAAATCACTGGTGTCTATTGTGAGACACCCCGGCAACGAGGCTCTAAAGATGCATCTGATGCCACTAGCTTAGTAACAAACGCTATTGGTCACCAATGCATGGAATACTACGTACGCTCTTGAGGCTCTGCTCTATCGAAACCGCAATCCTACTTGAGGTTTAAAGAGAAACTCATCTCCATGTAAACACCTATATTATAATCCGATCATTGCTTTTCAACTCGTCCCATTTTCTCCTTCTATATCTTGATTTTATCCTTCATAAAATCTGTGGTCATCCTTCCCTTCATCCCAGATCAGCTTTCTAAATAGTAAATCTATAACGGGGGCTTTCGTCACCAAGCTCAGCCAACTCATCTTCTCCCATCCCCCGATGCTTCTCATCGACTTGGCCTGCTTGCCTTCGTTCGTTCTCACGTCGGTACCACCACCACATGTATCCGTAGATGGCAGTGCCCAACGCCACCATGCTGAGCGTCACAGCGTGACCCTTGATGTATCGAGGTCTATCCGATGCAGGACTATGCCATGGTTAGTAAAGTTCAGGTGGTTGTTGGATGAGGGTACTCACTAGATGAACGCAGACATAATACCTGCCGCGTTACCCCATGTCAGCTGCATACCCGTACCTGTGGTACGCTTTCCATAACGAGGTGAGTTTGTAGGCAACTATTCAAGTCAGTCAGACATTACTGTCACAAATTTGTTCTCTCAGCTTACCCAGGCCAGTGGCAACCCTACAACCACGTACAGACCTCCAGCTACGAGGAAGCAGCCAAAGTAATGCGCACCAGAAGACACATCCGCCAAAAGGATAGCGTATCCAACACAGCTGATGATTCCAAAGATGACGCAGAAGAGTCCACGACGCTGCAGCTTGTCTGAGAGGAATGCCGTCGACATGTATGCGGCTGCGCCGAGGAAATAGCATGGCACAGTGAGAAGCTGTGTCTCTGCGACTGTCCAGTCACCAAGATCCTTGATGATGGTCGGCAAAAAAGTAGAGAATCCTGCATGTCGGTTAGGATAAACTTTTGGAGGCCAGGCGAGATTTTCAAACTTACCGTACAGCATAGTGTCAACTCCGAACTGAGCAACACAAAACGCCCATACCTTCCAGTCCTTAAAGGCGCACATCATATCCTTCTTGCTAAACTCCCGACTCGAAGCCGTGTTTCCATACTCGCGAGCATGTCTCAGACGCATAAGAGCCTTTTCGCCATCGTCCAAAAAGTATGCCGTCTCTGCATCATTGGGCAACGCAAAATATGTGACAATACCAATCAAGAAGCTGGGAATTCCCTCAATGATCATGATCCAGCGCCAGCCGCTCATACCTCGCACACCATCCATGTGACCGATCCCGTACGCAAGCAAACCACCGAGAGCACCAGCGACTGCAGCACTGACAAAAAGGTAGCCCACGCGGAGTGCGAGTTCTCTCTTGGTGTAGAAGAATGTGAGATACACGGTCAAGCCAGGAAAGAGGCCGGCTTCCACAACACCGAGAAGGAGACGGCATGCAAGCAAAGATCCGTATGAGTCAACGAGGCCTGTGAGCGTGGCGATAATTCCCCATGCAGTAGTGATAAAAGCGAGCCATCGGCGCGGAGTAAAGAGCTTGAGAACGAGGTTGGACGGGACCTCGAAAAGTAAGTATGTGACGAAGAGAATAGACACAGCAACCTGAAACTGGCTCGACGAAAGACCAAGATCATCCTCAAGACCATAAAGTCGAGCGTTGCCAATATTGACCCTATTTAGTTTCGAATTAGTCATTGTGACTTTTCCCCCCATACTTCATCGAGTTTTCCGCACGAACCTGTCTAGGAAACTGAAAAGATAGAGGACCATGACAAGAGGGATAATGTAAAAGTCCAGCTTGGCAACAAGTCTCTTCTCATCAGCTACCGAGTTGGGATCACACTCATCATTGAGACTGTGACGTCTAGGCGTAGTATTCTTGCCGCCGTCCTTGGAGGCCATACTGAATGATAACTTTTCTAGTGGAGTTGTTGAGCAATCGTTTTCGAACAAAGATTCCGGCACAAGACTTACAATTAAACCTGACCTCTTTTCCTTTGATTAACAAACAATGTAAGAGAACCTAAACATCTGATTTAAGAAAACAGAAAGGCGAACAACGAAAAGGTCTCGGATGAGCGCGACGAACGGGATAAAAGACCGCGCCACTCGCGACAAATCGTTCTGGAACAGAAAAAAAAGAGCTAGGCTAAGCTTGGCGCATAAATGACGAGAAAATCCCGATGAGAAACAAAAGTATCAAAAGGTTTCGAGAGCGGCCCGACAAGGGAGAGAGGTTTTGATTTTGTAAAAGTCTCCGCTGAAATCAGCTCATCCGAAACCTGCCCGGTTGCACAAAAAAAGAGGTTTTTTATTCCCCCTCTTGTTTTGAGAAGGAAAAAAGGAAGGAAAAAAAAGACTGTAACTTTGAGTGTTGCGATAATAGGCTGAGTGGTAGTTGAGAAGTGGGACGACGATTGTGCGCGTAGTAGATCTACTCCAGACCTTGGAATTAATACAAGGTTTTATGTGTATTATTCGGTTGACTATCGAAGTCAACGTTGATCTCGTCGCTGAGGGATTGAACTAAACTGTTGATGCACGACATCAAATGGCGTCACCGATAACGGACGTTTAAATCAATAGTCACTACCGTTCGTGGAACCTTAGTAAAAGTATTATTCAGCATTGGTTAACGGATGACATGCTCAACGTTGACAAGGTATATCTGCTGAGTATCGTTAAACGGCATAAATGTTAACCAGCGAGGTAAACAGTTTACTACGAGCATTTTATCCCACCACCATGGGTCACACATATCATTGTGTTGCATCGGCAGGCTGTAGCAGGCGACATAGGATTTAGTGACCAATAAGTGACATCGCAAAGGCAGCTGTAAAACCCAATTGCCTTTGATATCGTTTAATTGATGCATATCTACCTATAGTCAACACCTGAAATCATCCGCAAATTCGTCCTCACCATAACGGTAGGTATAGAAGATATACAACGTCATGCAATCAATGGAAGATGTCATCTCCCGCTCTCGTCTGCTTGGCCCAAGCTCATAAAACGCAAGGAAAAAAGTAAATGGGTTCTCAGTATGTACAGTATCTGACATTAATTAATCTCCTCTATCTTTCGCGCGGAGTCTCATCAGCCACCTTCGAGTTTTCTTTATTTCTTCCTTCCATCCAATTCCTTGCCAGCGACCTCTGTGTTAGTCAACTGGCACGATATTCATTTACCGGTAGGGTTGCGCTGGCATCTCATATACGTGCTCAGGTGGTGCTGTACCACGAGCACTTGAGACTTGGTTGCCATCAATCTCGGCAGCATCATTTTGATGCCATTTGGTAGCAGCGCTGTCCGATGCCAGCTCGGCTGTGTTGGCAGGGCTGTACATCTCAGCAGCGTTGTTGTGCGGCGAGTGTCCGGCAGGGTTGGCGTAATTGTTCTCAGGGGTAACGGCTGAGAAGGCCTGGTCGCTACCGGCAGTACGGGAGTAGTTGGTCTCGGGGCTAACGGCCGCGTAGTTGCGTCCATACTGCTGAGGCTTGGCAAATCCAGCACGTCCATCGCCCAGGGCAGTACCACGGTAGCCCTCAGACATAGTAGTGTTGCGGCTGGGAGCCAGAGTGGAAGCGGCAGCAGGGGAGGTCTGCGACATGTGGGGGCTGGTGCCAACAGCAGCGGCGCCGCCGCCACCAGCACGACCACCAACAGGGACCTCAGATGCACCAAAGACGTCGTCGTACTCAGCCTTGTTCTTGGCGTTGCGGCGCTTGCGGAGGCAGAAGTAGATGAGACCGCCGATAACAATCAAACCAGCAACACCAACACCAGCACCGATACCAGCCTTGGCACCGGTGGAAAGGCCGCCATTATCATTGCTGTTGCTGCTGTTGCTGCTGTTATCAGAGCTGGCGCCACCGGTACCAGCGGGACCATACTCTCCCGAGGGAGCAACAGTCGCTGTGCGAACAACTCCAGTAGTCACTCTAGTAGAGGTAATAACAACGGTGCTCGTAGTAGTGACAGTGGTGCTGGCACCTTCCTGGGTGGTCTTGGTGAGGGTCTTGGTGACCTTGGTCTGGCTGCTGACAGTGGAAATAACAGTTCGGGAAACGGTGTTGAAGACGGTGGTGTCGGAATCATCTCCCTCGGTGACAGTAATAGTCTCGGTGGTGGTGGCACGCTTATGGAGGCCTCGTCGGAAGGCGCGGAGGCCGTACTGATCACGGCGGATCTCAACGTGGAAGTCGTAAGGAACAGAGGTGATGGTAGGCGCGGCGGGAGCGACGAGTTCAGCGCCTCCGATGGTTCGGGGAGCAAGATCAAGAGCACGCTTCTCGTTGGCCCACTTGGTAGAGGTAACAAATTCTGTCTCGGTCGCGGTCTCAGCGTCGCTGCTAGTAACAGTCGCGGTCTCGAAAGCGGTGGACGTAACGACGACAGTAGAGGTGATGGTTTTCATCACGGTCGTCATGCGGCTCACAGTTTTGGCGTTAGAATCGGTAACAGTAACCGTCTTTGTGACGGTAACATCCCCAGCTGTGGTGGTGCCATCAGTAGTTTCCTCTGTCGTGGGATCAGCGGCAGTGGTGGCATCGTCGGTAGGCTCGGCGGCGGTGGTAGGGTCAGCAGCCGTAGTCGCGGTATCGTCAGTTGGTGAAGGGTCGGCTTCAGCAGTGGTCGCAGCAGCGGAATCGGTTGAGGGTGCGGCAGCACTGTCGGAGCCACTGTTTTGACGAGCGACTAGCTTGGTGGCCTCGGCTCCGACGAGCATGCCCAAAAGCAAAAACTTTCGAAGCTGCATATTGAGAAGTTGTCGATTTAAGTAAGTGGCAGGCAATATTGAGGTTATGGTCTGGTTGACGGGCCGTAGATATGGATGAAGTGTACCCAGAAGGGTTCGGCTCGAAGGAAAGACAAAATCCAATAAGAGAGAAAACAGCGACCGTCTCAGATTTTAGGAAAAAGTCTCTGATAGGGAGTCGTCGAAAAGAGCAGAGTAGATTTGTCGCTGATTGTCTCGGGCTTGTGCGATGTGGATAAGGAGTACGCGGCAAGCTAGGAACGAATGCGCGTGAAGCAATGACAAAAAAAATTGCAATGCTTCGATAGGAAAAAAGACAAGGAAATAAAATAAAAAGAAGAAGGCGTTTGTGAACGAGTGTGAGAAACGGTAGGTAGGGGTTAGTAAAAGAATACAAGCAGTATTCTAGTGAATAACTCCTCGATCGTGTGTTGGGTGAGATGGGAGAAAGGGAATGGAACGAAGGACGGATGAAGAAGATGGATGGGAGGCGTAGTCTAGTCTAGTTAGTCTAGTTGCATTGAGAGTTAGAATGAGTTATGAGCAGTTGGGTCCCTTTGGGGTCATCCCTGGAAGGAATGGCGCGGGAAGAGCGGATTGGAGCGGCCAGCGAACGAACAGTAGGTGGCCATCTAGAATCTCCAGTAGGTCTAGCGGCTACTACACTAAAAGAAAAAAATTGCTGCAAGTGTGTGCCTTTACGGGGAACGGGCTTTTACAGCGACAAGGTAGACAGTACTTTGCGATCAAGTAGCGTGAGCCCCTGCTCATTTAACAGAGACTCAATGCGATAGGGATTTCCTATTGGAGGAGAGATGTAAGAGAACACGAGAGGAGCTGTTAAGAGCCAAGCATTTGTGACAGTCGGTACTCTGTATAGGCGTACTATGTAGGCAGGTTGACGTTGAGGTTGTTTTTGTTGTTGGATGGATGCAAAGTAGAACAAGTCGAGTTCTAATTAGGTATGCAGTGGCAGTGATTAGGTGTAACATATGCAGCCTCATCTCTGTACTTCCATGATCCCGTCTTGACTGTTCTCCAAAGTGTCACTGTCACTGCTTCCGTCTGCTTGTGTTTGCTGGCATGGTCTAGCCAGGACCGAGACGGGGACGGGGAATGATTCAGTCATTCATTGTGTGTACACGTCGAGATAGAGATACGTACTGTATAATGTACAACAGAGATGAGAGAGCACATGTACAAAGACCCCTGACAAGGCACCCTCTTACAGACTAGCTCGTTTGTCATGGCGCTGCGCCTCGACCCTTTTGAGATTACTAGTGTTCTATTTACGAGATGTACGCGAGATGCAAGTATCTTTGACTCTTTTTTAACAAGTTAGGTCAATGGTTCTTGTCCTTATCTCCTGCTGATCATGGCTGATCGTTTATAAAGCGAGGCAAAAACGTGACCTATGCCCAGAAATGACAACCGCCTGTAGTTTGAAGTTTTCAACACGTCAAGACGCATGTGAGATATTTTCCAATCGCTAGGTAGTCTATGTGTAGGAGACTAAGCACAAACTATCTTGAGGGCTACCATCCATCAGGGAAGTGGCGTCAAAGACTAGAGAGAATCGTTGAAACGTTGCTAAGGGCTGTACAGACTGTGTCAAGGTGGTAGGTACCTAAGCATTCAGCAACATTCACCTTTGTTGAGAGCTGCACTACAGAATTTAGATATTTAGAGTATCGCTTTGGCTACGTGTGCGGATTCAGACATACATATCTTTAATTGTCAATTAATGACATCAATTTGCCAATGGTCAAATGAGCTCGTATCTGTCAGGCTAGACGAGGTCATGCCTGGGCTTTGGCTGTCTGGCCGACCTAAAACCTCCATAAGTAGCGGGGCAATGTCGGGGCATCGACTCCAGGGCGGTTTAGCTCAGGGTCGGGCCCCAAAGTGGCACCTTTTATGATTGATGAATCAAACTCGAATGTGCTGAATAACAAATGTGTTTTGCTATCTAATTCAATATTAAATGACTTACATCATAGTAGAGCAGAACATTCATTTGGTCTTAACATGTATTCCAAGTTATCACAACTCGCCTGACTGACAACTCACGATCTGCAGGGTCTTCTCTAGACTCATACTAAGCAACAGCCAAGAACGGTACCTGCAAATTCATGACATTCATAAAATCAATTGAAATCAAACCATACGAACTAGCGAGATTAGCCTCTCCTCCATCACCATTGTAAACGAAGAGAAAAAAGAAGTCAATCGGTTTCGCATTCTCTCTGTGTGTCAATTCATTTGGATGGTTGCATCGGCCTCACCGTAAGCACCGACGCGATACTATGTATAATATGGATGCTATGCATTATCAATGGAACATCCATCCATACACTACATCCATGTTGGCATACCTCTTAAAAGCCATTCCCGCTTCTATATCGGTAACTCCCTTTTCTTGGCTTCTCACTCATCAGCCACTTTCTGCACTTCAACACGTTGTCGAGTGGTGAGACATCCACATATCAGCCGTTGGGTCTGCTTGCATGATCGTGGCGCGTGTAGATTAATGAATTCCAAACATTATCGACTTTACAGATACCGAGGGTGGCTTTCAAATCGTTAAACAAGCTCTCTGTTGACGATAGAGAATGAATGAATTAATGGCCTCTCTCCCTCGACCGCTATATCTGGAACGTTGATCGGCGTCATCTACATCATCTATAGCCTGTAGGATTCCTCTACCCTTGGTCATAAGATGTGGCTATAAGTTACTTTCCGTGCATGTGAAACGTTTCAGATGGACCATGACAAGCAAAATCAGTTATTGTCTAACGTCAGCACTTCCAAGCGGTCGGTACTCTCTCTACTTGCTCTACGGCTACCTGCGCCTCCGCAAGGCAACTTGCAGTTACGTATGAGGCTGGCAACATTCCTCCGCCGTTCGTGAGATCTCGTGTTATAAGCCGAACAAATGGCGAGCAAATGCCAGTAACTTGGTAGCGTGCTTTAATTGAATGTTCAGAAAACGCTTGTATCATATTGATTTGGTGAGGTATAACATCTGTTTCTACTGTATTAAAATGACAACGCCAGAACAAGACCACATATTATAACTGGTCCCTCAGAAAAAGTCTACTCAAACTGCTGTCTCGCTTTTGCTATTACAAAATCAACTATCCGTTCCCCTAAGCTCAAACAATGGTCATAAATATACAAGGCTTAGAAGTTCTCCTTGCCCCAGACGAAAGAGAATCTGTAAATACGTTAGATAATAACACATAACAATATAATAGCATAAACTTACCCAGGCTCAGTATACTTGTTACAATATGTGTGCAGTGAACTTCCCAGTCCCTTAGGGCCGCAGAAGAACACACCCGCCTCGGCAGGGCTGTGAATCTTCCTGATACCTCTAAAGATCATGTCCCAGTTAGGTCGGCCAAAGTTGGTCGGGCTGCGTAGACCAGTGATAGTATCCTTATCGGCGTTGGCGTCGTTGATCATAATGTTGGTCGCATCGTCGGCCTTGATCCTGGCTGTGAGGTACGTGTGAATCTCGATACGGTGGTCAAGATCCTGAGCTTCGACAGCGAGAAGCAGCGAGCGGAACCACTCAAACGAGTCAAAGTCACGACAAATCCAGAAGAAGTAAACCTTGGACAGCCGTGTCTTTTTCTGAGGGTAGTTCATTCGGTACCAAATGGACTTGAGAATGGAGGCGAAGGGTGTCACACCGATACCGGCACCGACGAGGACAGAGACTTCGTACTTGAAGACATCTTCAGACGCAGAACCAAAAGGACCGTCAACGTAGACTCTGGGCAAGACACGACGGATGGCTGGGTCGATTTCGGCCTCGCGACCCGTAAGACCAACAACCTTACTAGCATCGCCAGCATCCTTCTTCTTGCTCCAATCACAGCCCAGAGACTTGGCAAGCTCCTTGGTGAAGTCACCCACGCAACGCATGTGAATGGAAATGTAATCCTCCTCAGGGGCGCTGGTCAAGGTAAAAGGGTGGTACTGCCAGAGCGACACGGCAGGGCAGCAAAGGAAGATATACTGACCAGCTCGTGTTTTGGTGTGCTCCTTCTTCATCTGGATCTCGCAGACGTTGCTGGGATGCTGGATAACCTTGGAGATGAACGTCCTGTGACGACCTCGCACCTCACGCGCAATACGCTCGGCCAGGTAGCAGAAACCACTGTACATCCAGAATTGCCAAAAGACTCCAATAGCTGACGATCCAATGCTAGTGCAGAAGGGAGCTACATCAGGCTGGATCATGCAGAAAGCTCCATGAATCGACCAGAAAAAGAAGAAGACGATGAACATGTGATGGGTGTACCAGAATCGCTCAAAGTTCGCTCGTCGGGGCTTCTCCATCGACGTGAGAACCATACCCATCAGTGCAATGAGCATCACGTAACCCGTCCATCCCGGACCAGACACAAAGTTGGCAAGCAGCCAGCCGTAGATGCCAAGTTTGTATTTAATAGCGACCTGGGCGAAGTTGTTCCAGTGAGCAATGGTATGGACCCAGGACCAGAAGACGATGGACCAGGCGGTGACGATGTGGAAGGTGATGTTCTTGTCGAACTGAAGGATTCCATTGAGCGGCGTCTGGCGAAGAAGAGAGATGAGAGTTCGGCACACGGGGAATAGAATGATGGCGACATCAACATGGAGAACCAGCGCGGCTGAACGAGCAATGATGAAAGTGAAGCCAAACGTCTGGCGCGAAGATTCGAGACTTTCCTTCTGAGCGTAGTGCACGCAGGCGAAAGAAAAGATGAGGGCGTGCAGAAGCATAAAGACAAAGACGAAGCTTGATTAATGAAGTTAGTCCCCATGTAAACTAGATCGTCCCAGCCATTCGACATGTGATTCTCAGACTTACAATCTTCGGTAACCCTCGTTGATCATCCAGCGATCAAACTTTTCTCTTGAAGATAGTTCCTGTTGCTTCTCCTGGGTCATCTCGCCAGAGAGAAGCATGCGAGTAAGAGGAGACCATCGCGCTCGTTCTGACGGCTTCTCGGACCAATCCTGCATTTGATAGCTCATCTTGAGCGAGAAGAAACGGTTGAATCAACCACTGAGTCGAGTTTTGATCTGTCCCTCGTAGAGTCTTGTCGAGTATTTGATCCAGTAGCGAATGTCTTTTCTGATTTTCGTGCACCAATCTCTTCCAACAATAATAAATCCCAGGCGATGTGTCGATATTCAGAACCAGCTGAACAGGTGAGCAGATATAATAAATCTCGATCGGACGATGAAAAATGGTGTTTCCCAACAATATAAACAAGAAGCGAATAGAAGAAAGAACAGTTGCTGTCTAGAGCCTGAAGATTAAACAAACATATAGAGAAGAGATATGCTCATCTCACCGTCACGGTCCAAGTAGGAAGAAGGAAAAAAGAATGAATGGGAGAGAGAGAACAGGAAGAGGAGGAAAGACGCAAGGGTTTCTTAGAACTAAGTGGAAGCTCAAACTGAGAGAACCTGGGTCTTAAGTGTAATAGTACTACGTAAGTATATCTCACTGCTACAACCCTTTCCTTTTCTACGGGATATGCTCCAGGGAATGAGAGGGAAAAACGGAGTTTGGTAGGCGGACATGATACCAGGCACAGACAACGAGTGTCCGGGGTTAGCGCTTGGCATGCGCCTATAATATTCTAGCGAGAGGCTGTAAGAACTCTTTTGTGCCTGTGAGGTTCGGATTCGAGAGTAAAAACACGCCATTCAAGGAGTTGTTCTGTGTCAGGCATGGTTCAACCGAGGGGTCCAGAAGTTAGGACTGCATCAGATCAGGGGGGAACGTGACATAACACAACTACAGATTTTAGCCTCTGACAATGACATTTTGTACACATTAAAGATCGAAGAGTTCCCAGTTATACAGTTAGTAAGAACGTTTCTTCATAAACTGAAATAATCACCATATAAGTAACAAAACATGGCATGAGTCTTTTCCTCAAAAGCCATCAACAGCCATCAACGATTGGTTGTTATCAGTGCCTGGCAACGTCTGGTCTGGTCTGAAACCCCGGTGTTACAGGTTTGACAAGACCTAGCTCTCCCTGGCACGTCGTACCAATAGTGGAGTCACATTTTGAAATCTCGGCCGATGAGTGGCACGACCAATGAGGCGCGTAACTAATCCCAGCTGTTCATATCGAGAGATATCCGTACATCCTGAGGACATCTACACATACTATCCGTAGGGCAAAGATTAATTAATCTATCTGCTTACAACTCAACTTACGCGGGATCGAGAAGCAAGGGCTTAATTTGATCATGTCCATAAGTAGGCATTGATATCTGATATCCTTGCTAGTGCGAACCCAGAGAGCCCTGTAGAGATGTCACAAAGTTGGTCTCTAGGCATGAGAGTGGAAAGGGGAAATGGTCCAAAAATATGGTTACAATAGTGTAGGATGGGCTACTAGCTAAGTCTCCTATGTCATCAATAGCCAGAGTCTTTGATATTACCTGAAGCAGGTTGACAGCCGATATCAAAAGTCAAAGACGACCTCCCGTCTCACATCCAAACAAAATCCAAAATTCTCCGATCCATAATTGTTTCCAAAACCACAATAAGCCTTCGTATCCTCAAACTTGGCTCCCGAAGTTTTAAAAACATCATGAACAAACTTGTGGCCCATACCTACCAGCAGCCCGTTGCAGCTTTGTCTCATTGTGTTTTAGTCCCCCATCCGAGACATGTACCATCACTGTCAGTATTGTCTACGTGTATATTTTCACATCGCGTATTCTCACGAATCGTGAACTCAACTTGGTAATCACTCGCCAAGACTGTTCTCAGATCGCCACTATAGCCCTCCATCTCCTACAAGTGGCCCGAAAACCACTGCGTCGTCTCGTTCAAGGGTGTCAAACAGATCAATCATACAGGTATTGTCGTCATCCCCACACTGGATCTCGAGACATGTCAGATGCCCAAATCTGGGTCCTTGACCAGTAGCGCGCTTCACGTTACCTTTTCCGTCATCGACCATGACCCTGTCAGCTCCTACTCCTGTGCATCATAGGTACCAGCTTTCTGAACCATATGGTAGTCTTGCTCGAGTGGCCACTTGCTAGACTGGATCAGATTATTGTTTGCGCTTGCGTAGTAAGTATCCAATATGTCACTAATTCGTCGTTATCGTCACGGCAAATTCAAGTCAAGTCAAGTGTTTGCTGGTTAAAGAGACAAATTGTATACGCTGCCTGTTTCTGGATGCCAAAAACACATCGTCAATGCAAACCTAAAATCCAGCCGCATGATATCCCTTAATAACTAGTCTGTTTATCTGGTGTCTTTCCTCCCTTCAGCGTCGCTTGCTGTCTCGTCAACCGTAGTTGAAGCCTCGATACAGGCAAAAACATCCTTATAGGTCACGCCGACTAAAGCCATGTCGCAACGCCGTGCGAAGCTTCCACTCGATCGTTTCACGTCGCTCATGATGGGGAAAACAAATCGACCCAAGGTCTAACCGCCTTCATCCATGTCGTCATTTAAATGGCGTACTTTCGAGTCCACTCTCGGGCTGTGGCCTCATATCGGGGTCGGTCAGTCTTGTAGACATGGGCGATCTCGGGCACCAGAGGATCGTCAGGGTTGGGATCCGTTAGCATTGAGCAGATTGACAGAAGAACTAGTTGACACGTTAGTACTCACGAACTAACCAAAGAGGTTCTCAGCGTCAAAAAATACCTTTGGAGATGGTCAGAGCAGGGCTCCACTGGTCACGGAGAATGTCCAAGCAGATGCTTCCGTTGGAGTTGATGTTGGGGTGGTAGATGCGTGTGGTGAAGTTGACCTTAGGGGGCTTGAAGGGGTAGTCGGTAGGGAAGTGAATCGCAAGGAAGAAGACACCGCCAGAGTAGGGGGAGTCAGACTAAAGTTTGTGGTCAGTCAAGATATTCCTTGTTGTCTATGGGCGGAGGATAAGGATGAGGACACGGATGCACCGGCATGGGGCTGAGGGCTTCGTCCCGCCCATAAGCCAGCCATATTGCCGGGCAGCGCATTCTCATGCCAAGTCGGGGAGAAAGCTTACAGGTCCCATGATCGTAGCTTGCCAGTGAAACTATTCATGTACGTTAGTCGCATGATCGAATAAGTCCTGCAAGAAGCAGGACAGAGACTTCCCGCATCCATGACGACTTTGACAGCCACATGCTTATCGGTGTAGAGGGGAAATGCCTACCAGGTCCTCACCAACAGGGCCAGCGGAGCAGGATGAGGGAGGGTCTCTGTAAAACAAAGTCAGCATCTGTTCATCGTGAGGTGATAGTCATGAAGGCTTCAACGCCATCGAGGGTTTTCGGTATGGTATCGCAGGTCGTCACTCAAGACCCCGCTTACCAAGTGCCCCCACCTGACGTCTTTGGGCTTCCAGGTTGACCCCTCAGACTTTGTACGAGAGAGCGAACTTACCGGCCGAGATCAGTCAACTCCTTGTTGATGCGCTTAAGAGCCATTTTTGATGTGTAGAAGGGGGTATCTAAGATAGGTGTTGCGAGGTATCGCGATCTTTCTAGGGTTGAAACAAAGCGTTAGTCGAGGGGTTGTCAAGACGAGCGGTCGGGAGAGAAAAGGGTCGGGTTCAAGGAAACGCACGATAAGTAAAGGAAAGATCGTCCTGAGATGTAAGAAAACAGGGGACCAAGTCGTAGTTGTTTGTTGATGGAAGGAGGTTTGCCGGATTGTTGAATATGTAAGCGTAAAGAAATTCAGTCGAGGCTGAAAGAGTAGAAGGGGCGGGATTTGGAGGAAGATGGTTCGTTCAGAATGGGGTCGGGCAGGTAGGAAACCTGAGAAGTGGGAGGAGCAGGCAGGAGAGTGGAGGGGAAACAGGAGCAGGAGGGTCAACAAAGGACAAGCGGAAAGAGTGAGTGGCTGCGTTGGCACCTGCCCTGGTAGCCTGGTTGGATTCTGGAAGCCCGAAAAGTCAGGTTTTTCAGGCGCTCGAATGCTGTGACTGGGCCACACATGGGCCTCAGCCCGCTGAAATGGAGGACACCGCCACTAGGTAACTTTTAAGTTGGTGAGCGAATCAGTGCTTAGTGGTACCCGAGCACTAACAGCTGGCTACAGATTTTTACGTTGGGCTTTGATAACAGTGGAGGGTTTCATAGCAGCAGCCAGCATGTATCTTGTGGACTTGGCCTAGTTCCCGACTGTCACCATATCCTTCGTCTGGTTTCTATGGCTTGTAATTATTAAATGCTTATTTACCATGCCTTGGTAGAGAAACGGTCCAGACATTGTCCGAGTTACACAGCTGGAGTGGCCAAGCCCAAGTTCAGCAGTGGTGAGTAATACTTAGGTAGGTAGATAATAGATTGACTACATGTACAGTACCTACTATCCAAGTGGCGGCCGAGGTCGGCAAGGAAAACCATTTGTTACGGTGATTCCACATGATTCCGCTTGTGTGTGTGTGTTTTTTTGGTCCTTTTTTACTCATGATTCCTCTTTCTATGTGCCTACCTACCTACCTGTAAGTAAGTATTGATTGCACTGTCTAACTGTTCTTACTCTCTGCGGTACCGATTTGCCATGGAGATCGAGGTAAGAAGCAAAGTGCGCAGTTAAAGCCTTCCGTACCTGGACCCGGATGCGGATGCGGACGCCGGAACGGCATCGCCGGTTCGTTCCCTACCAGTGGAGTATTGGCCTCAAAGTTGCCCGTGGATGACATGTCGCCAACGACGTCACTAGAATTGAGCTGCGGTGAGGGTCGAGGGTTTCTCTTTAACAACGAACCAAGTGGGTATTCAACATCAAGCATTGTAGGTCAAAATAAAGGAGGAAAAGCAGACATCCATGTCGGCTAGTGATGCAGCTAGGCATGGCCGTTTTTCATGCAGCTTTGTTTGAGAGCCATCAGACCAGAATATGTGATTGGATAGTGTACGTTTGCGGATTATGTTTTGATTTCCAAGCATCTATAATACGGGTATGCATATTTATATTCGCCTCCTTACCAATTATTCTTTTTCCATCTTATACAAACGCCTGGATACCAGTGATAGCTCGACCAAGAATGAGACCTGTAGTATGTTTGTAAGCAATTGTCAATATGTCAAATAGGACAGTTAAACGTACTGTGAATGTCACTCTGGCCCTCGTATGTCTGAGTCACAAACAGGTTTGCCACATGGCGACCAATCATGTACTCATCGCTGGCCGCATTGCCTCCAAAGATCTCTTGGAGAAGACGTGCGTTTCGCAGAGCAGTATCGCAGTTCTGTCGCTTCACCATGCTGATCATCTCAGGCGTCGCCTTGCCCTCATCTTTGAGACGCCCAACCTGGATGGCTGCAAGTGTGCCGTAGGCAGCGTCTGTTGATGCATCGGCAAGTTTCTTCTGCACAAGCTGATACCTGGCAAGAGGATTGCCTTTGAACTGCTTACGTTCAAGGGAATATGTCCGGGCACGAGCAAGACAGTCCTCCAAAGCACCCATAACACCCATTGCAATGCCATATCGAGCGTTGTTCAAGCAACTAAAGGGACCCCTGAGACCCTCAACTTCAGGGAACATGTTATTCTCTGGCACGGGGCAGTTGTCGAGCTGGATCATGCCCGTAATGGAAGCACGGAGACCGTTCTTGTCCTTGATGGCTGGTGTCTCGAGGGTACCTGGTGGGCAGTCTTTGCGCTCTACTAGGAAACCCCGAATCTTGCCAGTCTCTTGTAGCTTTGCCCACACCATCAACACATCCGCGATGGGACTGTTGGTTATCCATGTCTTTGCGCCGCTTAAAG
The DNA here is from genome assembly GCA_013618295.1 of Fusarium armeniacum. Lineage (NCBI taxonomy): Eukaryota > Fungi > Ascomycota > Sordariomycetes > Hypocreales > Nectriaceae > Fusarium > Fusarium armeniacum. The sequence continues at coordinate 114,558 of JABFER010000119.1, read as the reverse complement.
AGTAGTAGCCCTTCTTGGTAGGATGCGGCTTGGCCACTGTCTCCATGCTTCCAGGGTCACTACCATGGTTGGGTTCTGTTAGCCCAAAGGCACCGAGCATCTTGCCCTTGGCCATTTGAGGGAGAAACTTCTCCTTTTGCTCAGCAGATCCATGCTCATATATACCACCCATCACCAACGAAGACTGAACGGACATGCCAGATCGGTAGCCGCTGTCGACTCTCTCTACAGCTCTGGTGATCAGGCCACCAGCAACAGAGGAAACGCCTGCACACTCATAACCCTCGATTGTGGCACCCAAAAGCCCAAGCTCACCCATCTCCTCAAGAATCTTGGGATCGTAGGATTCGTCACGGTAGGCTTCTATAAGACATGAACATTAGCGCAGTCCCGACGAAAACCGAGTCGCAGGTAACTCACTCAGAACGCGGGGCAATAATTGCTCCTGGCAGTATCTCTCTGCAGTATCTCCAATCGCCCGTTCCTCCTCGGTCAAGAGATTATTAGAGGCCAATGGATCCTCCCAGTTGAAGCTCGGTCCTGATGCTGAGGCAAATGTTCGTGTAGCGCATGGCCGCAGAGGAGTGGCGGCTCTTCGAGCGCATTGTCTAAGGATAGGGCGAAACATTATGTGGGAGAGGCTGTGAGTCGGATTGGCTGTTGTTTGCAACCGAACGAGATCGCCGGAAGGGATCGAGTAGTTATTAAAGGTGAAGTGATTCGGGGCTCAAGTTGACTGCTGAAAGGGCGCCGGCAATAGAAGTCCACTAGATGAAGTCATCCGACGCGAACCGGAGCCGGCCCCTCAGTCACTAAAACCCCAGCTTTTGACCCCGGAACCGAGGTATCCCACGACCCTTTATTTAACTATCACCAATTTGATCAAGTGCCTGCGAATGACCCTTAGATGCATGAGAAATATTGCCCTAATATGGGTGGTTTCGGGTCCATAGACAATCTTGCCGATAATTAATTCGGGGTGTGTTGATTGAATACCGATAAAGCTGAGCTACCTATGCTGTGATATGCTACGGACCCAATGAATCAAGGAATCCATGTCTCATATAATGATCGACACGAGTTGCAGGCCAAGCTGGCTCTGATAGGAAACCCCCAACACCTCGACGTTATGCCTCTTCTGTCCCTGACTCTTGTTTCTGCTTGGACATGGACCTGGATTTGGACCTAGGTCTGGACCTACCCTTTTCTTCATCTACTCTCGCCATGAGGCTCAGCCGGTCGAGCTCTAATGCCCCCAGGACCACCCCGGCTACAGCTAACTGACGAGTCCCTTGGTGAACTACCGGAGCCGACATGATCGGCACCGATGCCGAATCGTCGATTGACGAGTTGCCATGATTTCGATTGGCTTCCGAGTCGCGTGCCCTTCGTCGGCGCTCTTTACCAGCTTGAGATCTAGAATCGTCCGCTGAGTCGTCCAGTGAAGAAACGGACAGTGATCGACTTGATCCAAAGGGAGATTCGAAGTAAGCTTGTCGAAGGCGACCGTCCAGCCGATGCAGCAGACTTGTCGGAGTTGTTGGTTGAGACAAAGGAGTGCCTTGGTAAGTACTACTATGAGAGTCCCTGGAAGCTGGAGCCGAATGCTGGATAACTATGTTTCAACGAGAGGTTCTGCGCAAATCATGGGTAATTATGCTTACCCACGAATGACTATGCCGACAGCCCAGCTCTGGACAAGACTGCATAGCTTGATTTTGGTTCATCATGTTGAAAGACGGACCATGCAAAGCAACGTCTATGTCTTCAGAGCCGCACTCAATCTGTCGTTCAAGTATCGTTGAAGCATTTCGATACCTTGATGCGCGACGACGTGTTCGACTTGATCCATACCCGGGTGTAAGATAGGTGTTGCTTGCATTCGAGGTTTCCTTAGCCGGTTGCAGGTTTTCTGTACGAGCTGAAGAAGTAGAATTCATATCATTGACGTCGGACCGATTTGAACATCACATACTTAATAAAAATATTGTCAAAGGGAGAGATGATGGAATGATCAGGTAATACTAAGGTCGGAATTGGGTGATGTCAGGGAAGCGAAGGATTTGCAGTTGGAAAATCCATCTCCGTGGCTGAAAGCCAGTGCATCGCGCCTTTGGTATGTGGTTAGCCTGGAAGCCGTTCCTGCTATATATCATGAGGAAGTGCATCGTCAGTTGCTCCTTGCCATGAGCACGGCAGTTCAACTCCGCTCCTTATCTTTCCGATTGAATCTTCGGAACGGTCATCCGAGCCTGCCATGTAGGGACCGAATCATAAATAGAGGGCTACAAACAGAAAGACTCTACCATATTTGAAAGAAAGAAAAATCACATCTCTTATTTGCCTATCGTCTGTAATAAACCGTCGACTCTTGAGGTTCTTACTTTGATACTGATGACGAAAGGATCGCCCACACTAACACACATGACCAGGGTCTTCGGGTGTTCAGTACTAGGCCAGCTCACTTTATACGCTACCTTGATGAAATATGACGAGTTTGATACATGCACGCACAGGAAAATGACAGCAGATTCCAACGATGTTATGCAATTGGCTCAAGCCATCAGATCGGTAAGAAAATTACTTTCAAAAGGGAAATTAGTTCTAATTGCGGGATACAGGCTGCCAAGAACAATCGCGCAAAACTCCTGCGTGCCTGGTTCTATGTACCATTGGGAATCACTGTAATGCTCGCTGCCTGTTTTGGAATCGATTCACTATTCCATCAGTTCAATGTTGCATTCCCTGCTTCTGTTACTTGTATGATGCTGCTCTTCTGTGCCCTTGTCGCCAGTGAATCATTACTAGGGACTCATAAGACGAGAGAGTTGATAAATATCATCGATGTACCTGTAAGTCAATGATAATCTCACTTGAAATGCAATTGAGACTGATATCTCTAGGCTGGCTGGTCACTACGATGGATGGGCGTCTTCTTTACACCGTCTTTCGTCCTCCTACCTCTGAGTCCACCCATAGGAATTGTCGAGGTCATGATCATCATTGCAATTTTTGGTGAGTCGACAATATGGACCAGATTTGTTTCTTATGTTTAACCTTGGCAGTTATTGGCTTCTTTATCATGATGGCTCTGGCAGCTTGGATCACTCGCACTCTTCAACTTGCCCTCGGCGTCTCAAGACGCTCCAAGTCTCAGCGCGCTGAAGAACTCGGTCGTCAGACTCCAGACATTCCGATAGGTGAGATCCAGACTCCTGGTATCTCACGTCGTACGAGCATTTCCCATACTGGTTCGCAGGTCCCTCTTGTTTCTGCATCAGTGCCGAGCTCGGGACCAGCCTCGGCGGCGCCATCCCGTCCTCAGACACCACCACAGTTGCGGCTCCAGGAACATCACTACTCGAATGGCAACGCTCCTGACAATGCAGTTGAATCTCTCAATATGCCTACTGTCCTTCTACAGATCCCTTTGCCGCTGCCGAAGGCCGAGTTGTGGGCAGCGCGTATCTCGGCAAACATTGATATAGCGATATTTGTGGGAGTGTTTCTCTTTATTGGCATTCCGCTATATTACTTGACTGGCTACGCCATGCCTATTCATGTGGCTGTCAACGTTCTCGCCTGGTTCGGTGCCATGGCAATTCCTCCCAAGTGGAAACAGTACCTCCATCCAGTTCTCGTATCGTCTCTCGCAACGGTGCTCGCCGTGTGGGCGCTTGCAGCGATTCGCGGCGATGGCTTGACATCAACACTTCACGCATACCGCACTGGAGCAAAGTACATAGAGCTATGGCGCCATGCAGCACAGAAGCAAGATCTTCTCCCCGGTGCAGGAGACGTCTTTGGCACTCTTCTCGACGCTAGCATCGTGGCCCTCGCATTGCCCATGTTTCAGTACCGTCGTGAGCTTCATACTCATTTCATCTCCATCGTCGTTCCAAACGTTGCCATCAGCTTGGGTTCTCTGCTGATATACCCGCCCTTGTGTTACGCATGCGGCATCTCGGCAGCCCGCAGTCTCGCATTTGCATCGCGTAGCCTGACGCTGGCACTCGCCGTCCCCGCGACTGCGAATCTCGGTGGCGATGTCAATACAGCAGCTGCATTGGCTATCATCAGTGGAATTTTGGGTGCTGTTCTTGGAGGGCGTATATTGCGCTGGCTGCGAGTTCCCGAAGATGATTACGTGACTCGCGGAGTGACACTGGGCGTTAACTCGAGCGCCATCGCAACGTCCGTGTTGTTACGGACTGATCCTCGAGCTGCGGCTTTGTCGAGTTTGTCTATGAGCCTGTTTGGAACGATCACTGTCTTGTTCACATCGATACCACCTGCAGCAACATTTATACGGGGACTTGTAGGTCTGTGAGTTATCTCTTAAGTCTTGATTTATCGCCAGGCGCTCGGAGCAGAAATGGGTGGGGACATATCACAACCATATTTATTTGTGTATCGAATCTTAAAATATGTTAGATGTGATGGTTTATCTTATAGAACAGAGGGTGAGAGAAGCTATTTGGGCCATAAATCTTTATTTGGGTATACAAAGGTGGTTCTGGGTATATGAAAACGGCATCGCTATTTCAATTACCCAAAAAAAAAAGAGGAACAATGCACGACATTACGATCAACGAACCTACAATGATAGTACAGTTTATAACCTCGGTCAATGATCCAACTACCTACTATGTAGTGCGCGCGCTACTTATCACGTTAGTCAGTTGTACACCGTCGTTTTGCATCACGGTCCCATGACAAAGACTCCACACGATGTCGTGCCGCGTGGCACATGGTGAACAAAAAACATGGTGATCGGGAACTTGTTAAGCAACGACCATCTTGGGTATAGTAAGGAAAATTACAAAAAGGTGAGCCAGCGTTGTATACCTGTTCCACTACTGAGCTCACAAGCGTCTCCTCCATACTCCATCTAAGTCGCAAACCAAAACGCAGAGTGAACCGATGCCGTAAACGCCGCCGTGCAAATCGTGAGAACATGAGTCGTAAAGCGTGAAAAGAAACCGAAAAAACCAATGTGCGGTACGGTTTCGTTGAATGAGTGTCGGCTTTCAAACGGATATAACCATATCGTGGAAGCTGAGTCCCAAACCAGATCATTACCTCAGCTCTAATTCAGAGAGCCTGGATGTCACCCCTGCTTGACACGTCAGTCCAGGGGTCGTCTTTTGCCAAGAGAGTGTAAGCAAAGCTTACCATTGTATGTCGCAGCAAGGTGAGGTACCTTGCAGATAGAGATGACTTGGGGGGTAATGGTCTAATAGATTGGGATAATGCCGCAATGCGTCACTTGCTAAAGGCACGGTTGAGCCTCGTGGTGAGTTGGGTCCTGTGCTCTTTTGCTTCGCTGCAGACGCCGCATTCACCGCTGACCACGGTGCCAGTGACACGCGAGACGTATTTGCCGCAGATAGCGAGGCATGGTGAAGTTCCCACGGGCTGCTCGCCTACACGACGACCGCAGGCTTGGCAGACGAGAGTGCCAAGGTTTGAGTAGCACATTTCTTTGATTTGGAGAGGGAGTGACGAGAATATGAGGTTTGTTGGATGATTCAATAAAGGGACCAGCGTAATGATATAGCACGGAAGAAGCGGGATGCGAAGTGGAGAGGCATGTAAGTGTAGACAGAAGCCGAGGTAGACAAAGTCTTAGATACAGAGATTGGGATTAACAACAGTCAAGAAAAGAAGTACAGATTAAGAAAGAATTGTTAAACAAGGGGAGTGTCAGGCGCTTGGAAAGAGGTAGAGGATGGGGAAGATGGACTAGTTATAAGAGCGAGGGAAATAAGAAGAAGAGTAAGGTTTGAAAGAAGAAGAAGAGGAGGAGGAGGAACGAGGTGAGATAAGGTGGATGCTACCTTGGCCAGGTTAAAGTAGATCGCTAAGGTACCCAAGTTGGATAGATATACCTTGATGAAGGATATACCTTCTAGTAGTAGAGTTACATGCCCATTCAAGCGTGACACGACCTGAGCTGTCGTGTCATGATAGGGATCTCTTCAAAGCGGTGCACCCATACATCCATTCATCCATGAGCTCCCCATAGTGTTTCAACTTGGCTACCATTAGAACGGAGCCGTTGAAAAGAGGGGAACGTCCGGCTTTTGCTTTCATGGATCCATACGAGTGAGGGTCCCCATTGCTTAGTTATGCTATGCTACCAAGGCATAAGTACCGTAATAAAGCATGGATCGCTTATCCAGTCTGTATTTAGGTTGGTAGCGGTACACGTGCCGAAGTACGTATTAGTAGCCGTTTTCTTATTTGAAACATGACGATATTTGATGTGTTTATTGTATGTACCTTGCATCGACTGCCTATAGAATGGTGTCTTGTTGGTGAACTATTTTGTGTCAGTCATGTTAACTTTTCAAGACTGTATTATAAATCAATCTCTATAATAAACAGACGTGTACATATAGACTCTTCTCTTATTCATGAATAATTGAATGAATGAATAAATAATGTCTATCGTGCTTTGACCATTTCTCTGGCCCCCCCCCTCACCGACTCCCTCCATCTTCGCCCTGTAAACGAGGCGGTGGTGACAGTTTATTAGATGATCCCTGACGCCAACCCCAAGCTTCTCGAATAAAAGAACCCTCCATTTCCGTGCGTCCTTCTGCCAAAATTCCCCTAGTCGCAGCGATGATCCTTGATTCATCCAATCAAAAGGAAAGGACGACGCCAGACTTGCCCCTCCCCCTCTTCTCCTCTGACCTCTCACCTCTTACTATGTTGATCATTTTGCCCAATGCGACCTGACACAAACGAGATTGACAACGAACGCCTGACTTGACTTGACCTACAGAGACAGAAAAACGAAGCTGGTTGATGAAACTCAATGCCCAATTATTAACTTGATTATTAGTATCGAGTTTATCAATGTGATTCATTGATCGCATAACGATGTATACCTACATGTCTACCCATACTAGCATTACAGCACACCCAAGGTCATCTGCCTCATGTCATCACGGATCCTTCGGGGTTCAAGACGCCAAACCACAATTAACTTAGCACATATCATGGGGGCCCCGACGACTCATATCCAAGTCCATAGATAGAGAGTGTGTGGCTGTGTCTGAGTAACACAGCACAACACATTCAAACCCAAAGTTCAAGGCGGAAACACGCGCACAATGCAAACTCAGGCTCATCGTGATCATCAAGCATCCATCCATCCATTGCACTCAAACTTCGAATGCGTGCCTGCCTGCCCGCTTCTAGCAACTTAGCTGCAGACCACCCCTTACATCATAAGCTGCTTCTACAACACCTTTCCTGTAACATGCATGAAATCAAGACCAGTCACACGGCTCTATTACACCAGAGTCCTTTCCATGAAAACGCCCGCATAATGTCACATCCGTATAATATTCTGCTTCTCTTTGGCTCACAGTGAGACTGGAGCTTCAACTGCATATCGCCACGCTCTTCTTGTACAACCATCAACCCATTCATTCTACCATCCTTCCATGCTATGCGTCTTGAACATACGTGTTTCTCATCACCCTAGTTTACCCCTCAATGCATCTACTTCCCTTTGAAGGGCATCGAGATCAGCCAGGATGTCAAAACTCTTTCCTGGCTCATTCGTTGATTTTGGTGATATGTAACCCGAACCAATCATCTCTGGCACCGCGTCAGATTCCTCCTCGGGAACTTGACTAGATCCAGCCCTGCCTACGCTATCAAGACTTGTCCTTCTTGGTCCATCTATGCTGCCTTTACTGCTTCCTCTTTGCCTTCGAGGAGGTGGGGGAGGAGCCATCTGGTTATAAGGTTTTGCTTCGAACGAAACACGCCTGCTACTACTATCAACACTTCGAATGCTGGCAGGCCGTCTAACAGAAGTGTTCCGCGCAGGTGGAGGTGGTGGTGGAGCCGAAGACTTTGGTGTCGGATGCTGTCCATCTCGAGGGGAGGCCAGATCAAGCGTCGAGGCTTGACGCAGCTGTGATGGAGTCGAAGTCGTACTCAACTCAACGTCCAGAGACGGGGCTGGAGAAGAGGACGATTGGCTCACATCCGCAAAGCTCGAGTTCAAGCCTGTCGGTAACTGGGTGGAATGCTTTGAGGCATGAGATCTCCGTGGTGGCGGTGGTGGGACTCCGGCTTGGGAATTTTGACGTTTATGTTCCGGCCGAGATCTCATAGACGATGATCGCGACAGATTCTCATCGTTTTGTAGGGGTTGCTGCGAGGCATTCGCTTTGCTTTCTGCCCTCGCATGCCCCCTTCGCGGGGGTGGTGCTGGGACTGCTTTTCGTTCACTTCCTAAAGGTCCCGGCGATGTAGCACCCATATCAGAATCGGTCCCGGGGGCCTTGCCAGCTGCCTCGCGGTCAAATGGTGACTCGCTTTCCTCGTCCGAACTCCTTCGGATGGGAGCAGGCGGAAGCGGCTTGTTAATTTCCGACGGTGATAAGGTCGCAAGAGCATCTGGGGGTGTCTGGTTTCCAACCAAGTTCAGCTTAATTGACTTTCCATGCCGTGAGCTAGGTGGCGGTGGTGGTTTCTTGCTACTTTTTGAACTGACCCGAGCCGACGCACTTGAGTCAGAAACACTCTCTTGACCAACCTCATCTTCTGGGATGTCGGAAGCATCTTGAGATATAAGGGCTGCCTCTTGAGCTTCATTGTTCAGATATGCTGCATCGCTTGGGGTCTCGTGTAATTTTCTGCGAAAGACAGAAGACTTATCTCTCGTGTCTTTTTCTGACTCTGCCAAAGCCATGTCCGACTCCGGGTTGCCTGTCATGAGTAATCGCTTGAAAGAGTTGACATCCAAGGATTGTTTAGCTCTATTGGCAACCTTGAGCGCATGTCCTTCTTCTTTGCGCTCCTGCTCGAGTTTCTGTTCGGCAACAGGCGAATCGAGGTCTCGCATTGTCTTGCTAAAAGGATTTCCCGCACCCTGACCGCCAGTCAGGGCCTGGCTACGGGCAGCAGCCGCCACCATCTCGAGATCGCTATCATCTGTGGATGTCGCATCGAAAGGATCGTTTTCGCTCTGCTGGTTCGCGGCATATTGCGCGAGGGAAGGCGATCTATATGACCATTCGGGAGGGTCGGGGGAAAGCGGCGGAGGGGAAAGAACCCGAACCTTCTTGGTGACCTTGGAGTTATGATCAATTGCTGAGGCATCCGCTTGCTGGAAGCTAGTCGGAGGTGGTGGAGTAGACACTGTTTCGAATGAGTCCAGAGCTGGAAAACGAGCGGCGGCGGAGGATGTCGAGTTTGGAAAGGTAGCAGTGTCTACCGTAAAGGCAGCACTCTTGCGAAATGGATTGGACGACGCCATGTTGAACTCTTTTCGCGGGGCTTAGGGATCTTATTGGCGTGCCTCGTCTCTATTTGCAATAATTCAAGCTTATCGTTGCGTCACGCGGGGAATGGGAAACAGTATGATGCGATAATAGGTCAAGGCGCATGCGAACAGAGACTGCCCGCCATCTTCGGCACAGCCGGGCAAGCACTTGATTAGGTAGGCGGCCAAGAGGTGGAGGTTAGGCGGCAATGGAAGCGACAAGAAAGAGCGCAACGTATAGACAACGCAGGGCAAGAAGTTGAGGTCAGGTAGTTAGTGGATGAATGCAACTCGCAGGCAGCCTTGTGAAGAAATGGCGTTGCGTTGAGGTGTAGCACAGCACAGCACACAGAGTAGGTGGTAGCCTTGGCCCCGGAACGATCGGTCGGTCAAAAGCTGGAGGGTAGCAGCAGTGGGAAGGTACACGATGCAACGCTGGCCTGTTGCCTGCCTGTAGGTACAGTACCAAGCCCGGGCAGTCCAAGGTTTATCAGTCACTGGGAAATCTGGCGATGCCACTGTATATGCGTTTTTAAGTGGGTTAAAGTCGTCAGCGCGTTCAGGGCTGTTGCGTATTGGATTTGATCGCTAACGGTGGTGCCTGGGGTTCGGTCCGAGCCAACACGACGCAACGCACTGAAACGAAACGGAACGGAGAGGTAGGTGAGATCGCTTTCAGGGGATCTCTTGACGGAACAAACAGAAGGCCTGTGTTCTGAATATTGTAAGAGATGACAGGGCAGCCTGGACGATAAGACTTGACTGACTGGCCTGACGGAGTCGACGAGGCAATGATTGAGTGATGATCCTGTATTACAAGCATGAAGGAGCACGGGCCACGCAAGCCCAAGAGCTTCCATACTGTAGAACGAGGGGCAGCAAACAACCACTGACGTTGGGCTTTTTTCTCTTAATGCGTTGTCCCACAGGGCGGGCAGGTCCCTAGAATCATGTACGTATCTCCATAGCTTTAACCTCGGCAATCTGTGTCAGAAGCAAGTATAGGTACAAGCGTTTAAGCTTCACGTTCCATCCATGGATGGTCTGGGACCTGAGGCACGTGAGCCGTGACGACGAAGATAGATGAAATGTCTCATATCACACCCCTCCAACTACTATTAGCTCTAAGTTTGAGGTCTGAAGAGACACTTCGAAGTGTATGTCGCTGACAATGTGCGAAGACTACTGTATTGTAGATCTCACCAAACATAGCCTATATGCTGCATTAGATGGACAATGGATTTCACCACGGTCTCCAACGTGCTTCTCTCTCTTTCATTGTCTCAAGGTCCCTTCTTTCATCCAACTGCATCAAGTAGCAAGTGGTTGAGGATGACTTGTCCTCCTATAAATAGACGCCGCGGGTGCCAACTCAAAAGTTTCGTGGTTCCACTTTTCTTGACTACAACTCATACCAGCTGGTCAGCAACACACTCAACCACCAGATAGCGGTCGAACCAACACCTCACTCGGGACAGACAGATGACACCTATACTTAGTCACCAGGAATGAGGCCGTTCTTGCGCAATTTGTATGCTACTACCATGTCGAATGTAGTTCGAATTCCATATGCCTTTGACAGGTAGGTATCGACAGTCTGTCTGACTTATACGCAGAATCTCTTTGACGCGTAATGGAGTCTTTGCACACAGACGAGACACTGGGCTGAAAATACATTTATTCAATCCTGAGATTCTCAAGACCGCCTTGAACCTCTCATCTGTTGCCTAGTTTTATTGCCACAACACGCTTGTGACCCATGCTGTAAATACCCCTGGCAAGTCTGACTTGAGACACGCTTCATCGCTACCTACGTCAACAAGCCCTAAGCCAGCGCGTCAGCCATACGCGCACGCAGTTTCATCAGATCACTAGAATGGCTCAACTGTTTGAAATTTTTATCATTTTGTAATATTCATTGCGTACTCTAAACCAGATAACTCAAAACAGCGACAGTGGTATAACCGCATCCCTCCATGCCCTTCCTCACCCAGACTTTTTACCCTCACCGTAAAAACACGTCGACTTTCTACCGCTCGCATTGTCTCAAGCCTGACACACCTAATGAAAAGATGCCATGTCAATGGGATATAATACAAATAGGCATGATCGTGTAGAAGTGACCCTCAATTCGAGTCTACCATCTCGAAATCATGAGATGGCTGAGGGTAGAATCATACAGACGCGAGTCTTCGCGTACGTGCGCAAATAAACAGCCAAATAATCCCGCTCCGAACCAAACCATCGAAAATCCAGTAACCATACTTCCCGTGCCCTAGCCGTGAACAGATCCTTTAACGCCGTGGTCGTCATTAATTAAAGTTCAATACTGCTCAGCGTCAGATTACGCCTTGGCAGCTGCGGCCTTCTTGGGCGCTGCCTTCTTAGGCGCTGCGGCCTTCTTGGCAGGGGCAGCCTTTGTGGTCTTTGCGACGCGGCCAGCCTTTGTCTTTGTGAGAGCTGTCTCGGGCTTCTCAGCCTTGTCGGCGGTCTGTGACGGAGGTCAGAGTTGGTTCAACGGTAATCAGAGCGTAAGCACACACCTTCTTGGGGGCAGCAGCCTTCTTGGGAGCAGCGGCCTTCTTGGGGGCAGCCTTGGCAGGAGCGGCCTTCTCAGTCTTCTCGGCCTTATCGGCAGTCTTCTTATCGGTTGTCTTCTTCTCAGCGGCAGCCTTCTTGGGGGCAGCGGCCTTCTTCTCAGCTGCGGGCTTCTTGGGAGCGGCAGCCTTCTTGGCAGCAGGCTTCTTAGCGGCAGGCTTCTCAGCACTGTCCTTCTTCTCGGCAACCTTCTTGGGAGCGGCGGCCTTCTTAGGCTCAGGCTGCTTCTTGGCAAGCTTGGTACCACCGGAGGGACCCTTAGGCTGCTCAAAGACACCCTTGTCAACGCCAGCCTTCAGGGCCTTGTTGAACAAAGAGTCGAACATGTTGTCGGTGACATTGAGAGTGTTGTTGGCCTTGACATATTTCTTCAAAGATTGACGGCTGTGTAATGAGTTAGCAACTGAAGGTAAAAATGCGAGGCGATAGCAACAGTGCAGATGCATTACGCAAAGGCAAAGAGAATAAGAAAGTGGGAAGCTTACCTAGAGCCCTTTCGGTCCTTGAGCTGTTGATGCGAAAGAAAGCACGTTAGTGAGTGAAAAAAAATAATGAAATGAAAGACAGGTTGGGTGGGTGGGCGCGTGGCGATGGCCTCATGCGCGACCGAGAGATGAGTGCGCAATGGTGAACGCGCCGGGAAACGAGGAGTTTTCAGAATTCACGTACGTTGACAATAGCATCAGTGATCATGTCCTAAAATGAAAATGTTAGCAAGTCGAACGAACATATTGCCATGAATGAATTGGGCTCACCTGGTAACTGGCGTGGCCAGAGGCCTTCTTGGGAGCGGCGGCGGCTTTGGTAGGCATTGTGATGGTTTGTGGAAGTTTATGTGGTTTGTGTAGAGACGAGTGATAGATGAGTTTTAAGATGAGATGAAAGACGCGAAAGAGACGTTTATGATAATTGAAAGAACTGAAAGACGTTTGATGTGTAAAGGATCAGGGAACAGACAGAATCACCTCGTCGGGCGCGTGGAGGGGACGGGCCATGTTTATATATTCGGCGGGGGCAGAGCACAATCAGTAAAGGAAGGGACGGTAGCTCTTGCTCTAGTCTGTCCCGCGCTCTTACAGCTTCACGACGGGACTGAGCTGCACTGCACGGCGCCTGTGCACACCCGACTCATCTGGGCTACTAGCCTGCCCTGCTATAGCCCATGGGTCCATGGGATGGGTCCACTTGCCTCAGATGGGAGGAGGGGCATTTTTCAGAGCGCCACACTAAAAATGCTCATGCAAGCTTAACACCCGTTGGCATGCGATTGCACAAAAGAGTGCACAAGGCCAAGAAGATCGTCACAAAACACATAAGCCTTGTTATCGCGCTCACGGATTGGCTGAAGCTCTCTGCATAACTCGGTCCAGCCACATCTAGCTGGTCAGATTTGAGGGGATGCCAAGCCTGGACCCTCCAAGATATGGCACTTAAGGAAATGGGGCGCCAAAAATGCCAAAATCATACCTGGGCACTGACCGATTTTTTTATTGGTCAGTCCAGACATCACCTTGGGTGAGGTGTACCTCTGTGTGATCTAGAGTCTGGCAAAATGTGAGCGCAACTCATGCCCCCGAACATCCATTTCCTTGGATTCTCCCGCTTCTTCGCTCGCCGTCTTTAACGAGATGAATCAGTCGATCTTTTCGTCTTCTTGCGAGCTTAGGGCAATCTTTTTTGTTCGGAATAAGGTGGAGTTTTCGTCGAATTATTGCGCGTGATAAATGAGCCATCCCTCACCCTGGACGACCGTTGAGAGACGATTGAAAGAGCCATGCTCATTATCGCATTCCGGATTACGACAGATAGAGTGACGTTTTTGCTTTTGTAGAGCTATTAAATGTCATCATGAGAAAGAGCGACCCCGATAGCGTAGTTTTGGTCTTATTCCGAGTTCCTTCGATTGTCTTATGGGCCATATCGTGCAAAGTCACTTTCAAGTCCAAATCACGACCTCGCGCGTTGCATCTGAAGCTATCCGCATCCCACCACTATATGATCGTCAAACACATACACACCACAGCATGTCCATAAATTTTCCGATTTGAATGTCGTACTATGTATGGGCACAACTTGAGCACATTTTGTACTTTTTTTTATTGAACAGAAATCCTCCATCGTCTCTGGAGAGCGCAGAGATGTTGCATCACGACTTACACGGTCGGAGGCGTCCAACAGTTACTACTGGTAGAAAGAACTGATCACGCGTCACATCTACAAGTAAAGCATTGAGAATAAGAAAGCTAAATTGAAAACTAGCAGTTCAAATACATCATTTGATTTAAAATAAAATATTGCTTAAAGACTTCGCACAGGCTGTTATATCGCTATTGCCTTGAAGGTTGGGATGCGTGCAAAGTCAGCATTGAGTCAAAAGTCGTTGCTATTTTCTATCCATAAAACATAGTACTAAATCAAAGTCATACCACATAAAAATGACAGACATCAGACTCTGTATTACTCATGTTGCTTTGCATCAATCTGTCTTGAGCTTCTCTTTCACCAAGTCTCTCTCTGTTTGACAGTAAACGCGTTACGTCAGGTTAGGTCAGGTGAGGGGCACACGATGTGGTAGTGATTGCGGGCGTTATCGCAACAACTTTCTCAATCCACCAGATGCTTAATATAAGTATAGGATATTGGATGTGTCTGTCTGTTTCTATAGCATATGCTTTCGTTCTGCTGACGACTCATAGCTCAAGCTTGGGTTAGTAGCTGAACTTGGATGATACCGTTTTCATCTGTCCAATGAATGTAATTGGTAATTACACTCTTCAACTCGTATGCAGACAACCCCAGCCATCGGTACTGCTGTTTGATTTCTTATGAGCTATGCTATCAACGGTACTTACGAATCTGACAAGTTGATACAAAATTTAATTTTGGCACGTGTGTTGGTGCGGTTATCCTCGAAGCCATTAACTAGAGGCTGTCTAACAACTTTCAAAGCACCGTTGCACTGAGACAAGATAAAAAGATAAAAATATGAGACGATAGCATGGGAACGTAGAAAACGCTCACAGAGCCTCGCTTCTCAAAAAGCTTTATCATAGATTGTATCTTTTTTTCCAGAAAACCCGACTCCTCCCTTATGCATTTGCTCATAGTTTATATATATTACGGCACTCATACCCTACGGCTTCACTTACACCTGCGAGGCTGGGTTCCAGATTGCGTCACATGACCCACTCGATAGATCACAGTGCTGTGTTACAGTGCATCGGCAGAATAACACTAGACGCTTTGCCAATCAAGGCAAGGCGGGATACGGAACACGATCGCCTAGAATGTCCACTCGGAAGGAGCAGTCAGAAAAGGCCAGCGAGGCAGGACACCTATCTTCAAAGATAAGTTCGTTTCTAGTTACTCCTGAAGTTCATGGTGAATACATTATTCCCAGCTTAGGAACGGACCTGAGAGATCATGTTTGCAATTTTCGGCATATAATTATTGTTGATTTATCTTTCCAGTGTTCTTTGAGCTTTGCTACATATCATTCTACTACATCCCATTGCCCCACGTCTCCTTAAACTGGGTAGGCACATGCTCGTCCGATAGACAGATACTCACCTTCGATCTCCTCGCCCTTTTCGCATTCCGAACTTCGACACCGCCATGGCCGACTACGCCCAGTACCACGCCCTCGGTCAGGGCGAGGTCATTGACCCGAACGATCCCAACCGAACCTCGCAGCCCAATCCACAGCAATTTCAACCACCTATCGCTCCCTCGCCTTACCAACAACAAGCATCACCATATGGTGCTCCTCAGTATCTCGGAGGTCAACAAGCTCCTCCTCCCATGACTGGATCCCCTGCTCCAGTTCCAGGTTATGGATATGCGCCTCCCTTAGCTCAGGGACCTCCAGGTCAAGCGCCTCCACAAGATACTTCACTGGCTGCTCAGATGGGTGGGATGAGCTTGGGAGACGGACACGGCACAGCGAGGAGAAAGAAGAAGGACCGACATGCCTACCATACCGTCGAAGCTACCGGATCTTCACAGGCCTTCAATGGTATGCCTGCAGCGGGAACTTCTGCTACACAATTTCTCGACAGCGTTCCTGGTGGCCCGGGGTTTGGGGGTCAATTTGGAAGCCCCCAAGGCACACCTCAAATGCAAAGTCAGAGTCAATTCGGGGCACCTATCAACCCAGCCTTCAGTCCTGGTCCTATGGCTACTCAGCCTCCTGTCGGGGAGGGCATCGATGCGGCATCCATCTCGACCAGCGGGCCCAAAGGAGTATCGCCTGACGACATGCCCAGCGTACCGGCCTCGCGAGACGCTTTGCAACAGTACTATCTTAAAAACGTATACCCGACATTCGAACGACATGTTCCGCCACCATCCACGGTTTCGTTTGTTGCCCACGATCAGGGCAACTCATCCCCGAAGTACACTCGACTCACCATGAACAATATTCCTGCAACCCAGGATGCACTACAAGCCACGGGCCTGTCGCTCGGGCTTCTTCTGCAGCCTCTGGCTCCTCTACAGGCTGGAGAGCCCGATGTTCCTGTACTTGACTTTGGCGAACCCGGCCCCCCACGCTGCAGACGATGCCGAGCTTATATGAACCCTTTCATGATGTTCCGTTCAGGTGGAAACAAATTCGTCTGTAACCTCTGCTCATACCCGAACGAAACTCCTGCTGAATATTTCGCTGCTACCAACCCACAAGGCGTTCGAGTCGATCGTGATAGTCGCCCTGAGCTGTGCCGCGGTACTGTGGAGTTTGTGGTGCCTAAGGAGTACTGGACCAGGGAGCCAGTTGGACTGCGATGGCTGTTCCTTATCGATGTTACTCAAGAATCTTATAACAAGGGTTATGTCGAGGCATTTTGCGAGGGTATCCGTGTCGCTCTATATGGTGGCGAGGACCAAGAACTGGACGACAACGGCGAACCAAAACGCAGAATACCAGAAGGTGCTAAGGTTGGCTTTGTCACTTATGACAAGGACATTCACTTCTACAATGTTAACGTGAGTTTGCCTCCATAACCGTCCAGCCATTCTCACTAATAGTTCACAGCCTGCCCTGGATCAAGCTCAAATGATGATCATGCCCGATCTTGAGGACCCCTTTGTACCTCTGAGCGAGGGACTCTTTGTTGATCCATACGAGTCTAAAGATGTGATTACATCTCTGTTGACTAGATTGCCAGAAATGTTCTCAACCATCAAGAACCCCGAACCCGCTCTTTTGGCTGCCCTGAACTCGGCACTTTCTGCGCTTGAGGCGACAGGAGGTAAGGTTGTGGCATCATGCTCTGCCCTACCAACCTGGGGACCTGGTCGTCTGTTCTTGCGTGATAATGGCAACCAACCTGGTGGCGAAATTGATAAGAAGCTCTACACAACCGAGCATCCGGCTTGGAAGAAGGTTGCTGAGAAAATGGCAGCCTCTGGAGTAGGTGTTGATTTCTTCCTCGCCGCTCCGTCAGGCGGCTACCTCGATATTGCTACAATTGGTGAGCTGAATTCTCGACAGCCTAAAAGGAATTTTGTTAACCGTGCTTGGTAGGTCATGTTGCTGCAACTACTGGCGGAGAAACATTCTACTACCCCAACTTCATCGCCGCAAGGGACAGCCGAAAATTGTCGCTCGAGATTTCCCATGCTGTGACCCGTGAAACTGGCTTCCAGGCTCTCATGAAAGTTCGATGCTCTAACGGACTTCAAGTTGCTGGCTACCATGGAAATTTCATCCAGCACACGTTCGGTGCTGATTTGGAGATCGGTGTAATTGACGCCGACAAGGCGATGGGTGTCACGTTCAGTTACGATGGCAAGCTGGATTCCAAGCTGGATGCCCACTTCCAGTCCGCTCTCCTTTATACCACAGCTTCTGGCGAACGCCGTGTGCGATGCTCCAATGTTATTGCTAGCGTCACCGAGACATCTAAGGAATCAGGTGTGCGTGAGCAAGGCATTCGTGAGTGCCTCAAGTTCGTTGACCAAGACGCCGTAATCGGTATGCTGGCCAAAGAGGCTAGCACGAAGCTGGCGACAACGTCAAGTAACCTCAAGGATATTCGCCATTGGCTGAGCGAGAAGGCTATCGATGTTCTTGCTTGCTATAGAAAGCACGCCGCTCAGCAACACCCCCCAGGACAACTTGTTATGCCCGAGCGACTCAAAGAGTACTGCATGTATCTTCTCGGTCTCATCAAATGCCGAGCTCTCAAGGGTGGCATTGAGAACTCCGACCGCAGAGTACACGAAATGCGTATGCTTCGTTCCATGGGAGGTCTTGAGCTGAGCTTATATCTGTATCCCCGCATGATTCCTGTTCACAATCTGGCACCCGAAGAAGGTTTCGCCGACGCTGAGACAGGACATCTGAAGATGCCACCTGCGATTCGCACGTCATTCTCTCGAGTGGAACCCGGCGGTGTGTATCTTGTGGACAATGGCCAACAATGTCTTCTCTGGTTCCACTCTCAAACATCCCCTAACCTCATATCTGACCTCTTCGGCGAAGACAAGGACTCACTCAAGAGCTTGGATCCGTACACATCGGCTCTACCACAGCTTGAGACACACTTGAATGCTCAGGTTCGCAACATCATCGAGTTCCTTCGAACGATGCGAGGTTCCAAGGGTCTCACGATCCAGCTTGCTAGACAGGGCATTGATGGTGCTGAGTTTGACTTTGCCCGCATGCTTGTGGAGGACAGAAACAACGAGGCCCAGAGCTACGTGGACTGGCTGGTTCATATTCACAAGGGTGTTCAATTGGAGGTAAGTTCTGAACAACCATTCGCACAAATCTGAAACTAACAATTCCTCAAGTTGAGCGGACAGCGTAAGAAGGAGGGCGACGAGACCTCCTCAGCAGCCTTGTCCAACTTTGCAGGCTTAAGACCATCCTATTGGTAGGAAGTGATAACATTGTTAATAGAATCGGGTGTCGACTAGCGGTCTTTTATATGGAGTAATGCAAAATCAAAATTTGGTGCAAGAGATGGGAGAAAGGGCACTGAAAGATGTTGAACAGCAGATAGCACGAAACACACCGACCTACATTGTTGAATACACCTTAACTCTGTCACTTCCCCAGAACTTATTCTTTCCTTTTTTGGCTTGGCTCTCATTTAAATACTGGTAGACATTTGCAAGCTGAGGATTCCTCAGACGTCTACCGGTGCCTAAACACCACAACACTACCATCATGTCATTATTTGTGACAAGGGAAAGAACGTGAACCATCCCCTTGCAGTAGCTCTCTTTTCTTATCTCTCACTTCCATTTCTTCGTTGTTCTCCGTTCCGTTTTGGCGGTCAGTCAACTTTGGTGTTACTGCATGTGGCCTCTCTGCATGACTGTTCTGAAACAAAAACTCCCCACTCAGCAGTTTGCCCTTTATTATCGGTATCCTTGCCTTTCTGTTCTTGACACTGTCTCCTTCACCGTCTTTACGCCATCGTAGCGCCTCTTCGTGGCAGAAGCATCTGCGGTGCAACGTGACGAGGGCACATGCCGTGCTATGGTGCCACAATCGAGATATGTGCAACGGGAAATAGTAAGAAGAGGAGTAAACAATTTTTATTCGAGAATTTGGCTTGCGGAATACACGATGCGAAGAGGCGGTGGAGAAGGGGAACACAAAGATGTTGAGGCTTGGGGTCGTGCATGGGAAAAGGCCATAACAGTCATCTTGGTCTGATGATGTTTTACATGAAGCCCTTGCTTGCGTAGCCCTATCTTACTCATTAGACATGCATAAGATGATCTGCCGCTAGTCCTGTGGGCTATGATCTTCGACGTGCATCTGGTTTCTGCAGTTGTCCAAGTTCAGCGTAGTCTTCTTTCCCCCCTGCGAGTGGCCGCGGCTGAAAACCCGCCTGTCGGTGTTACACGCGAGGAAAGGATCTGTGTGAGCGCTGTATATATGAC
Organism: Fusarium armeniacum; assembly: GCA_013618295.1. Classification (NCBI taxonomy): domain Eukaryota; kingdom Fungi; phylum Ascomycota; class Sordariomycetes; order Hypocreales; family Nectriaceae; genus Fusarium; species Fusarium armeniacum. The sequence continues at coordinate 94,766 of JABFER010000119.1, read as the reverse complement.
CTGCATCGATATAGTATCTTACTGTGTCGATGAAGAAAGATGTTTTATACCGTAGGGTAGAACAATGACGACCGGGAAGCACATTTCGTGATCGGCGATTCCTATCCAGGAAGAAAATGGCAGTTCTGTTAGTCTTGGCCAGATGAGAAGTATTCGGTACTCAACTGGGTTGTCTCAAACACGCAAATGAACCATGCATTCTAGTTTTGCTTCTAGAATGTGTACGTACACAATGTACTGGGCTTGCCACTGTCAGAGGATACTCGCATGTACACGTTGTGACAGCATATCGGGGTTCAGCTGTGTTCAACTCGAATCGATAGGTGGCCTATAATGTGCGAGGAACCATTCCCTCGTTGTTCTGTCTTAAGTAGAAAAACGGAGGTCAACGCGGGAATAGGGGCCACCAATGAATTCATATTGGACATAGTTCTTGAGTCACACTCCTCTTTTCTCATAACCGAAATGTCATCGCGGCAGAGTTTGGACTGTCGAATCCATAAGCAGCATGAGAGGCCGAGACAGCCAAAGGACATTCAGTAATCCAATGTGTAACGCGAGAGACAAAGAATAATCGTTCAAATCTAGAGCTACATACATCTGTGATACAGCCAACGCCAATACCATCTCTCATTCGTCGTGATACAGAAGCCGGACAGGCAACTTGTAGATCGGGAATCAATAAGGCGCCAAACATCAACCCAAAACGCCAAAAAAGAAATTCGCCATAAAACCGAAAGTAGCCCACGGCAGGTAATGAAACAAACAGAAGCGTCTGTGACACATCATCCATCTTGGCTTGGATCGGTTGCGCCCCGGGATCCTTGATCGAATTGTTACGAAATAACACATCCTTCATGGATCCTTCCAAGCGCTCAACATTTTTCTTATTCTTTAGCAGACCGATAGAATGCGGAAAAGTGCAGTTGAGTCGAAAAAGAAACGTTTCGCAGGGGTTCCACGAAGTCGGTTGGTCTCAGAAAGATGAGTACTGCTAGATCTGTCATATGGGCACATCTGAGACACTTGTTTCTCCTGTCTCTGACCCCATTCGAGATGCTGACTCGGTTGGCTCTGAGTATTATGACGGACTGTAGGACCTGTCTTGGACTGACACAAACCAGCTCATGTTGTAATCATACCAAGTCCGTATCGTGGATCAGGCTGTCGGAGAACTCGATCTACCTCTGCAGGATCAAAGACATGTTCGAAAATTTGGCGGTCTGTAGGGGCATTGCTGTGGCTTTTGCTTGTCGCAGATGAGGTCGACGATCCTGACCTGGATTTGCTCTTTGAGCCGTTTTCCTTTTTGACAATCTCATCTAGAATGTGGCGCATTGTACTTTGCTGAGGGTCTTCAAAGACAAAGACCACGTAGGCAAATTGCCCTCGAAGGTCAGGATCGAAAAGAAAGACATCTCGCCAGAGCTCTGCCAGCTCCTGGGGAGGGTTGCGGTATCCGTTACCTAAACCAAAGTCCCCAATAACGACACGGTCGTATCCGTTGTAAAGGCAAATACGGAGAGCGCCACGCAGCTTATCGCGAGTCATCTCGCGCTCCTCTGCGAAAGAGTATTTGAGGCCGTTGTCCTTGAGTTTTGGCCACCGTGTCGGTGGTACTGACACGACGGGAAGGTCATACCAACTGTCTAGCCTATCGTAGCGATCATGGGGACCACGGCAGACCACTACAGCGTCTGAAAATATACCGCCCTGTGATGGAATGGGATAGTTGTTGGACTCTGGGGAGTTTGGCCAAGGCGTATTCAATGTGGCTGAGAGGTTGCTTCGTCTGCATAGCTTTTCCTCATACCCGACGCATCCAGTTTCCCAGTCCCCTCCAGGCCTGCGTTCATTGGCAGCGCAAATGAAAGGAATACGCACGCGGGGACCACCCATGGCCTCGCTTTGTTGTGTGTCCATACTTGCGTAGGCCAATGCCTGCATGACCGGATCTCCAACGTCGATTCTGAACGTGGGTGGCCGTGTTGTAGGTTTCTGACGCTGTATGGCGAGTTGTGCAATGGGCTGCCGGTAGAGATAAGAGTACGGTGGAAACATTTCGCCATAGTTCTTTTTCACAAGCGGTATGAAGTTCCTCTTAGTATCAGCTGCGACCTCTGAGGGCCGTACTCGGCTGGATCTTGGAGGCGCCATGACGATATTGGTCAGTTTGGGCTAGAGGTACGACTTTATTATGCCTTGGGGCGAGCTCAAATAGAAGATATCAAGACGTCAAGAGCAATAAAGTCAAAGGATGAATGTCTGGTTTAATATGCCTAGTTCGGCAAGAAGAGGAGCGCGAGTGAGTGTCAATGATTAGATGAGGATAGAAGGATACCAAATACAAATTACGATGAAGGGCAGCAAGGTCTTATATGCACACTTGGCATATAGTCTGAAAAAGCAACATGGTGGAGGAAACTGTCACCAGACAAGACTCAGGATCTCACAGTCTGATTGACTGGCGACCCTAGGGCAAGCGAGAGAGGGGAGGTATGGACACTGGGTTGTGTGACCCAATATGTTCAAGATCTGAACCACTTGTTTAGAAACAGACTCGGCCTGAGGCGAGGCAACAAGCCAAACAAAGGGCAGAAGAAAAAAGAGACCAGCATCGCTTTATGGGTACGGCAAGAGGTGGGTGCTAAAACAGGGTCGCGTCGCTTGACGACATGTCCTAGCAGGCATAGCTCTGCTACGTGGATTTAAGGATGTACAGGCTGCAGATAGCACATGTAGACAAAGCAAATGCAGGGCCAGACGAATCAAGAAAAGCCATGAGCAGGTACAAAGTAAAGGTCCATCAAATTGGGGGGGATCAGGGACTGGGAAGCACGTATCGTAGTCGGCCGGGGATCTGTGCCGCGCCAGATCTTAGGTACCATCGCAGGCGTACAGTGCAGCATAGACCCCGGCAGCCAAGTTGACGGAACCAGGGTGGGCTACACTGAAGGTCGAATGTCGGGAACCGTGGAGCATCTGCAAGATCTCACGGGAACACAGACGGCGCCGCCATCTCAAGACAGAGCGAGCAATCACGCTGGTTGGGCTATTTGACGACCAGGGCCATAGAGAAAGACGATCTTTATCGGCGGGCCTGAGACACAACTGGCCGGGACATTGTTGCGAATCAAGATCTGTGGCACCCTTTCATCTCGCCTGGTAGAAGCTTGTGTCCAAGCGGATACCCAGGGCGGTGGACCAACGCCAGCTCCAACATCAGCTTGTGGAGGAGACAAGATGAATGTGTGAGATGAGACGAGATGAGGTGTGGTTGTGTGGGCTTGTGACGAGGAGGCTCAGCTGCTGGAACCGAGGACGCGGAAGACTAAAGAAACCGAACGCGCATCGGTAAATCTGACGACATAGACCTTGTCGGTTCGTTGCAAGTGGTTTCTGGCTAACCTCATCAAGTACTATGCTGCACAGGATCCCACATGTTGGGCGGAAACTGTGCGGAGTGCGCAATCGATCGGTTCACGATGTGAGACATGGAAAACCGCATAAAACCCAGTCACGATGTTCAGGCTGAGACAGAGCGAGAGCTGGGGGGAAACGCTACGATGCGGAAGGTTGCGGTGTGGGCTTGCTTTTTTCAGGCCCCGAATGATGTCGGGAGCTGTGTCTTGTTGGAGTGAGGAAATTGGCGAATTTGCATTTTGGCTTTAGGCTAGCTAGTTGAGAGAAACACGCTTGTTTCGATTAGGTGGGCTGGTGTCTTGTTGTGTCGTCTCGTGAGAAGTGTAGACGTCAAGTGTGAGTGGGTGGGCAGTGGTTGATTGATGAGGAGACAGTCCCATCTGTCACTGGCGATTTGTTTGCTTGATTTGGTCTTGGCTTGGTTTGATCCAATCTGAAATGGAATTGCAGGCAGGCAGGCATGTAGTGATGTGATTGATCCTGACTGAGGCTGAAGCTCAGCCTGAGATTTTGGCGTCGTTAAGGATGAACGAGATACTAATGTTGGGTAAATTCAGGTTAAGACAGGAAAATGTCTTTGACGGGATATGAAACCATAGCAGGAGCCTCCTGAAACGTATGTGGAAAGGAAAGGGTCGCCAATATCCCTTGTCCTGTTCCTTCCATTATATGAATGTAGATTGAGAGCAAAATTGCACGTTTCCCGGTCAGCACGCACCTACTTCCCTTCCCTTGCTGGTGCAAAGGAGGGAAGTAATTACCGGTTTGTGTTTTTTTGCAAGGGAGGCACGACCCAGTACCGTGGCTCGGGTCATGAACCTGCTTGCCAGCTCTACAGGTAGGTAGGTAGGTACAGACCACAAACATGACTACCATAACTTCCTAAAATAACCATGCCATGCGCACATAGACCACCAACTTCAGCCAAGACATTGGCGGTGGGAACAAGTTGGCATCTATCTCCATGGAAGCTTCAAAGCACATCTAGTACTTACTACCTACCTTACCTAAGTACCTAGCAAGCGAGCATGACACCCTTGACCTGACCAGCTGAATGGGACCTCGGCCCTCCCCCAAATCTCAGCTGGAGCTCGAGCTGCTGTATCTAACGAGATCTCACAGTGAAGATCCGATGCGGTACATGTTATTAAGGGCCCAGCGCTTAACCATAATGGGAATTACAGCTTGATGACCCGGTTTATAGCACACTTTTCCATTCGTATTCTAATCGATAGTACCTGACAGGCGGCAATTAAGTTACCCTAGACCAAGCTGGTGAGGTGCCAAAAATTCCCCTCCACCCAACCATTTTTCGACGGAAACTTGGCATCCCTTGCGCTTGATACTGCGCTAACATTAACATAACATCACATCATATTTCGTTCGCCGACAAGGCGTAATCATTTCTCCATTATTTCCTATACGAGCCAAAGATAAGACACACCTTATTTCCACCATAGTGATTCCGTGGCTGGGTGTCCAAAACAAGCAACTCGCAAAGTGTTGGCTTCCACTGTGTTGTCCCCGATCGGACTCCGACTCATCGTCTTTCACAATGAGATCGTTCCGTGCATACAGGGTTCCAAAAACAGTGAGACAATGGCCTCAACGAAGGCGTTACGCTGTTAGAGTTCCTGGCGAGTGCCAGAAAGATATCAAGACTGTGGCTGAGCTTAAAGCTTGGGGTCCATCATCTCCTGTGCCTAATGTTGAGGTTTCTGGATGGGTGAGATCAGTACGAAAGAGCTCAGGGGTACGATTTGTCGATATCACCGATGGCTCATCCATGCGACCTGTTCAAGTAGTCGTGGATAAGAGTTTAGCTGCCGAGTATGTAGCCTGAAAATTACCCATATGACCAACTTTGGCTGACATGTTCGCAGCATACGTCCCGGTGCAGCTGTCCGCCTAACGGGAGCATGGGTTGATGAGAGCGGTAGGAAGACTCCCATTGATGGCTCAGCTCAGACTTCTGATACCAAGAGCGAGTGCGAGACTTCAGCAAGCCCTGAACAGCCGGAGCTGAAAGTCTCAGAGGTGGAAATTCTCGGTAGTTCCGACCCTATGGTACGTGTACCAAGATTGTTCCAATATATGAGAACCTCCTTCTCACATAGTCATAGACATATCCGATTCAGAACAAATACCAGTCTCCTGAAAGCCTTCGAACGATCTCCCATCTTCGACCGCGAACACCTCTCAACTCCACTATGCTACGCCTGCGATCAGATGCCACTGCCATGCTCACGCAGTTCTTTTTCCGTGAGCGATTCCAACAGACACACCCTCCTATAATCACTTCATCAGATTGCGAAGGAGCGGGCGAGGCGTTCGCTGTCAAAGCGTCGTCTCCAGATGAGTTCTTCCGTGAGCCCAAGTATCTGACAGTTTCCTCTCAACTCCACCTCGAAGCTCTTGCCCAAGCTCTCGGTAATGTCTGGACCTTGTCTCCGACCTTCAGAGCTGAGCAGAGCGATACGTCGCGACATCTCAGTGAATTTTACATGCTTGAGGCGGAGATGAGCTTTGTTGACGACATGGACGAAGTCATGAATCTTGCACAGCGCATGTTGAACTCGCTGACCAGTGGCTTGAAGGAACTCAATGCTGCCAAGGAACTTGAACAGAATCGATTTGATTCTAAAGAGCCTTCGGAGCGTCTTGCGTTCAAGGACCTTGTCGAGCAAAAGCAGCTGGATCGCCGATGGCGAGGTATGCTCACAACCAAGGCGTGGCCTCGCATCACATACAGTGAAGCCATTGAGATGTTGGAGCCTATCGCCGATCAGTTCGAGCACAAGCCTCAATGGGGCACTGGTTTGCAGTCTGAGCATGAGAAGTATCTTGCTGAGAAAATCGGTTACGACGAGACTACAGACGCCTATGTTCCAGTATTTATCACACAATACCCGCGAGATATCAAGGCTTTCTACATGCGACAGTCGTCTTCGTACCCGTCATCTGGCCTGACGGTTGACTGTTTTGACCTCTTGGTTCCCAACATGGGTGAGCTGGCTGGTGGCTCTATGCGTGAGCATCGACTCCCTCAGCTTGAAGAGAACATGCGGGCACTGGGACTCGAGGTACCTAACAAGCGCTCTGCTGGAGGTAAGGAGCTGGCGTGGTATCTCGACTTGCGTCGCTGGGGTTGTCCTCCTCATGGTGGATTCGGACTTGGTTTCGATCGACTCCTGAGCTACCTCTCTGGCGTGCCGAACGTCCGCGACGTAGTCCCCTTCCCGCGCCACTACCATCGATGCGACTGCTGATCACATCCACATCCACATCCACATGCACTCTCATCTCCTCTCAGTTTCTTTACCCCTAAACTCAAGTTTGATCTTCGCCGTTTTTCCACATCTAACAGAGCATGCTCGTTAATGCTTGCCTACCTTGGATACAGCCCGTCTGGGACACTGCGATCCACTTGCGCGAGCGATATGATACCCGTATGCTTTTGTAGTGATACGTTGCACGTATCAAGACAAGCGATACTTGTGTATCGTACCAGGGAAAACGGTCACAAGTGATCATGGAGCGCTTCCTGCATCCCTTATGATTGGGCAGAGTCGACGAGTACTGTGTGACACGGCGATAGACTCATGGTGCATCTTGGCCGTGCGAGCTGGATACGGTGAAGAGAAGCCGCTGGTTCGACTCGGATGAACTCCTATGCAGTGCTTGCACGATCTTCCTCAGCAGCGCGTTATCGACGGGGATATCACTGGATCTTCCGATAGCTGGGGAGAGTGATTGTGGGATGTGGCTGAGATCTAACCGACGGGCGAAGGTTTTCTGGATCTTTGGTCCATGTCTGTATATTTGCTCCTTAGGGCTGTGTGTTTCTCTCTGTATGCTATAGACCGCCACTGTACTAATTATCTTATGGCATATGATAAACGAGTGGTTAGACAATACATTTCATGAGAGTTTCGAGTCGAGGAGTTACCTGACCTGGCGAGTCATATCGGAAGGGGGCTTGTGGCCTCGGGTCCGGTATACTGGCTTTTCGTGTTTCCCTATGGTCGTGGCACGGTAGAGAGGACGAACACATATCCGGCATTGTCTATTACAGATTCAGATGATAGTACCCTACAGTTGCCGATTATAGCTATGCTTGCTATGTCTGTACACACTTGACGTTGTTTCATTTGATTTGGAACCAGCTTTCTTGATCTGATATGGCGGGGTGTAGTATTGTGCATACGTGAGTCTCATCATTACAGCGGAGATCTGGCATGTTAGATGGGGTCTGAATTCAACTCTATGGTTCGTACTGGTATGCGTTTACGATACCCTGAGTGCGTAGTGCTATCACAGGATGTATGGGGGATGTTTGAAGAAACAGCCGAACCACGGTAGTCTCCAATAATAGCAGAACCTATGATTTGAGGAGATAAACAATTACAACGTTCGAACCAGTGATAAGGCTATATATATATATGTATACCGTGGAGCTACACTGCTACGAAACACAGGTTCCACCTCGACACGATGGTGCAGAGGGATTACAATCAACACGTTGGTGCGCTCCAGTGAGGACCTGGTACTCAGTCCCTCGATTAGTTTAGCTAGGTGTTTGTCCATCAGCGCAATAAATCATCCGGAAGTTGGTTTCGTGATTTTCATGACCAGTGTCTGTCCCTGCATGACCTAGGTATGAACAAGAGCTTTCGAAATCTCCCCGGCTAAAACCTTTTGGTTTCACGTCTTTCCGATGTTCCGTATCATAACAGGCATAAACAAGACACACCCATCCAACAGCATTGAGAATACCTGAACGCTGAGAGTACTACGAAACGATGATGCATTCAAACGTATGAGCTATATGCGAGTTACGCTGATGGTGATGCATATATTCAGTGGCGGCAGCACCCTTACCCTAAAGCCGCAACTGGAGAGGTTTGGCAAGTTCAACAACATCATGATAATAATAGCTCACACTTCTTGTGAGACTACACTTCAACGGCAACTTCCACGCCTACTAACCCCAGTGCCCGTATAGATAACCAATAACTAGTCTCGTTCCAATAGACCACATAAGTTACCGTAGAGTAATCACTCCGTTGCTGTTCGGATGTACGGCCCCCCTTCTGAAGCAGCCGCAGAAGCAGAACTAGAACTAGGGCCGAGTACTGGATAAAACGGCATCGTCACGGCGGCGCCAATCATACAGTAAAGTGATAGCCCGAAACTCCGCCACGACGAAACTTTGACAATAGGTGGAAACGAAATGAGAGAGAGCAAAACGAACAGGTATTGCTTTGTCTGTCACTGACACTGCATCAGGAAAAGGGAAACCCCTCGTCGTCCACCAGTCGTAATGCTTGTAGGAACCAAACCCAACGTTTCATGAGTAGGACAGGGCACGGCTTAAACGGCACGGAGATATTGGGGGCACGTCAAGTTAAGTTGCAGTAGGTTTGGAACCATTGGCAAGAATAATAATAAGCATATCTGTCCATCTTGCGGCGCATGCCATCATCCCGTGGCGCAGTGACCCAACGATCGTGCCGACGCAGCCGTTCTGGGCTGGGGGGTGTGAGGATACTACGTATTGCGGATGGATTTGTGGATGCTTTTGGCTAAGCGGCGGCCTTATTTCCGTAATCTTTATTCAGTCATTTGAAGAGAACAGAGAGAGGGAAAGAATACAGACAAGAGTAGTTGAGTTACGGGGCAAACCTTGAGTATCATTACCACGGGAATACGGCACGTTATTTGTTATCAACATTGTCGTCTTTGTTGTCACTGTCACTATCAATATGGATATTGTGGACTTTGGAAGAAAAATGGAAGGAAATAACGGGTCTTGAGAATAAGAACTCTGCCGTGCCAAGCACCGAAGGTTCGGCCCTTTGAAAGACCCATAATCATCGTTGACGGTGTCCGTATCAGTCAGTGTCAGTGCCAGTTCAGTCCAGTAACTGTCCTACTATGAATCGTATTGCAGTCCAGTGGTATTGTTCCTGTCGTATCTTTTGTTATGTTTATGCTAAAACAGAATCTTACCCAAAAGCCGAGACAATTTATACCCACTCTGACCTGAAGGAAGGAAGAACAAAAACCTGTTCTTGAAATACAAGTTGTAAATCTAACAGATCCATTCGGTTATAACGGCTCTCTCCCTCCCCCCATGGACGTAGTTTCTAATATTATGTCCGATTTTGCCGGAAGCTTGGCATATTGACGTCTCATATTTACGAAGAATGGCACGTCGAGTTACTAATTCTATGTCACTGGCAAAAGTTCTGTTGCAAACGAGGTAGAACCAGGGTCCCTGATTACTGCTTCGAGTAACCCCCCTTCACAGTCGTAAAATAAGCTTAAGATGGGGGCAAGGGTTGTGCGGAAACTCTCTTTTTTTCTTTCTGTTCAAGAGACACAGATAATAATTCTTCTCTTGTCTTGGGTTGGTGGGTATAGCGGTCAGTTGTTATTACCCTGATGGTCTTTTTCTTTAACGATGCGCGATGATCCCAAGGCGATCCCCTCGATCTGCGTGCAAAAGTACTGCAGATAAAGGGTCAAAACACACGGCACTCGAGACGACCACAGACAGTACAAGTAAAAACAGCGCAAAATTAACGACGATCAATTGGAGATGCCGACTTATCCATGTGGCCCCCTGATTCGGGAAATGGGCACGCATTCCGTTAGATAATGGAGTATCCGCTAGTGGAACCCTCTGACGATACCGTCACGCTTTGATCGGGCTATCATCATCGTGGAGTCTTTTTTCCCTTCTCTTTCTCCTCTTTGTTCTTTTGTTGGTCGAAGGAAATCTCTTTTTTTTGTCTTTCTTTTCTTCTTCTTGTCCTATGGATCCACGGAAATGTTCCATGACCCTTCTTTCGCCCCTCATGAATCAATGCATTCCGTCATACGTGACTAATAGTTTGTTTCTTTCGCTCCATTCTCTCTCTCTTTTTCTTCGCTTCCCCTTCATAAAACAAGACCCCCACTGTAACATTCATTTCTATTGGGTCGTATAATTTTGTACGTTTGCATGATTGATCTGCCCAATTATGTCGTCTGAGTGACCCCCCCTTTCAGCCTCATCTGACAGAAAGGTCCAGACTCCAGACCATCCGACGCCAACGGGCAGGCTCATAAATTATGCTTACCTTGTGTCTCTGCTGCTTATAGGCTAGCTCGTATGAGCTTAAAAGACACCGACTTTGAGTTAACGGGCAGGCAAGGAAGATCAATTTAGCCAATATTTTACGCCCGTCAATGATTCGATTCTTGACCTTGTATGTACTGCGAGAGATGGATCGTATTTTATTTTACTTTATTTTATTTGAGCAGATTTCATCTCAATCCCCATGTCAATAGTGATAACAACGCGACAGCGCCGAGTCCAAACTCTGACGATGAGTGAGTCTGGGCGAAGACTTGGCGGGAGGGGTGAGTTTTGTGTCAAGTTGCTAAAGCATAGCACAGCAAGCACATGGCGGTGCACTCTAATAAGCGAGGTTGGCTGCTGGAACTTTCTCCCTTTGCCTCTTTATCTGCGGGCGGTAATGGAACTTGGCTGGAACTGTACGTAGCTTGTTGAGGCTTGTCACGATGCAGCGTAACGTATCATGACCTGGACCTGCCAAGTAACACTAATTTATAGGTGGGTTTTTTGTGGCTCGCTTCTCCTAATCAGTTGGTCTATCAAGGATCCAAACAACAAGGAAAAAAGGAAAAGATTCTTGCGATTATGGTGGAAAATTAAGCTTGAAATCTGGGCTTGCAGTAGTACAATCTTGTCACCGATAATTTGTCTCGGCATTTGCAGGATTGGGTCCTGATTGCATTGAATGACAGCTCACACGAGTTGAGTTTACGGGAGGAATATTATTATTTATCAGAGAACCGCCGTATTCGCTGATACATAGGTAGTAATGTGCACTCCAGTACAGTACGGTCGACCACCCCCTTTTATTCGACATGATGAGGATTAGAGTAAAAAGTCAGATTCATACTCTTGGTCTCTGCACGGGTAGATCGGCCACTAGGTGAGATAAGTTTTTCACGATGGCCTGACAAACTAACTGGGCTACTACGGCAGAAGAAGGTCAAAGACACAATCGGCACAAAACAGAATTGAAGAGACGCCTGGCTGTTTCCCCTGGTGAGCCAATCAGAAGAGACTAGTGATTTATGGTGCGATTTGAACGGACAAGAGAAAATAAAAACTAAGCAAGATGAAATAAAATAAGCATGCAGCCACCGAGCGCCAAGCTTTTATCGGGCTGCACGGTAAAATTTTAGAGACAAAGCTTGGAGCGGTTTGGGTTTGGCAGTGTCGCAGACTAGAACAGGTTAGGGCGAGAGAGTTTATCAGCGAGTGAGTTGAAGTGGCGTCAGCCGAGTCATTATTTACAGGGTTCAGTACGGACAGATCGGCACGCGAGAATTAGAAATATGGAGAGGCCCTGTCTAGCGCGCGACCTTAAAACAGCGCTTCGAAGAACGAGATGCCGATATATCCAGATGGTGACATTTGAAGTCTCCGCCATGACGATTTTGAATTTCCCTTATCTGGTATGGACGGACATTTCCTACAGAGTATTATTCCTCTCTCCCTCCCTTTGTCAAACACTCAATCAACTTGAATATGTCGCCAAGCACCCAGGTGGTCAAGGTTTCGATGACGCTTGGCACTCAGCTGATTCTCTGCTTGGCTTCATCATAAAAAAAGCCTTGGCTATAGAAAAAATAAAATGAAAAATAAAAAAAAGCCAAGATAAATTCCTCTATCCACCCGGCACCGCGAACACTCTCGGGAATAATCAGCTGCTGCAAGTGTGCCCCAGATACCAGAATCAGAAACCTCAAGCCCATTTTTGTTTCCGCTGAGTCCCACCCTCTAACAGTACCCCTGTAAAGCCAAGACGGTTGAGACGGCATCTCTGGAACCGTACCAAGACCACCCATTCTCAAGCCACGGGCTCTAGTTGACGGCCGACAATGTCAAGCATGTGTCCTTTTTCTTACTCAGGGCAGGGACCCATGTCCACGACTCTATTCTACTGTGTGATGTCGTTTGCTTGAAGCGTCGCTGCTCCCTTGGGATTGGAGTAGAACGTCCTGTTTTCCCTTTCTGTGCTCGCTCTTCTGTAGATACACACCCCCTAGGGCGGAATGACAGCCGTGCCAAGCAAGTGGCTGACAACGCTTAAATTCATGCTTAAACCAGGGCGCCTTGTTTGCTCGAATAAGAGGCCGCCTGACCTAAGGTACTATCCAGCGCCGAGCCGTCTTGGACTCTTGGCAGTCATGAAGGAATTTCGATTCAACAAATTGGGGTGACTCGTAAAACAAACGCCATGCCTTTTTCCGCGGGAACGAAAAAATGTCGCTTTCATGACCCATGGATTTCTTTTGTGTCGTATGATGTGATCTGATCTATTGTTTTAACTAGTAGTAGGCCTTTGCCAGGGGGCATCCATTCATTATCCATTGCGTATACTCAAAACGTATCAACAAGAATCACAGACCTCACCAAGCCTTGGCTACCTAGGCACGCATCCCACAGCACTGAACAATCGGCTATAGTACACTGCTCTTTGGGCCGTCTCCGAACCCAATACAGGCCAATTGAAGCGCCTTGACTGTCGCATTTCATTTCTTGGGACCTTCCATGGGACCTGCCCAGTATAGTGCGTGTCTACTACATACAGTAAAACTGCAGTGCACCCACCCGTTGTGAGCCGATTTTCCGAGCTCCCTCTCTGGGCCTTCCTTCAAGTTCAAAACAACAGGGGTCGTCTTGGCTCTGTGACACAACATAGCAACATTCATAGGTCAATGTCGAGCCAAGCTTTAAACAAGCCTGGAAAAGCAGGGAGATGAGAGGCTTGAGCACTGGCGATCTTTTTTGCTGCTGCGTCAAGTCCAAGTCTCAGCATCCAGTTATTTACAGTACCAAGACCCGTGGCGGCCGAAGGCGGTGACGACGACGATGACGACAAGAGTAGGCAGGTCCTTTGAACACTAGGTAGGTAGGTATTCACAGACAGAGCGAGTAAAGTACATACTAGTTACCTGCCAGACAAGATTGTACTGGAAATCTAAAGGGCCGTGGCTGTAGAAAAAGATACCGAGACAGAGACGAGACACCAAATCGGCAGCACGGCACAGGCGACGTCATGTTCTTGGAGACGTGGGGAATGGGGGGAGTCTCAGAATGAACTAACCGCCGATTCTCCCGAGTTGACCTCTCTAATTGTTCTGTTTTGCACTGCTGTGCTGCACTGCAACAGTAAAGTAAATCACAGCCCGCAAAGAGCCCGCAAAGCACAGACTTGCGGCTGGCAAAAAAAAAACCACAAAAAAAAAAAAACCCTTGTTACTTGTACAGTACAGTACAGTACAGTCACAGTTGGTGATTACTACCTACCTTAGTAGGTACCGAGGTAAGTTGACCATATTGTTAGAACAAGCATTGCGCTAAAGACGGCCTGGTCGATCTTGAAACCCTTCATCTTGTATTAGAGACAAAGTCATGTAGAGTGTACACACAGATCAGGGCATGGCTCTTGTTTCTAAACAATTTTGTTTTATTCTTTCAAAAAGACAGACAAGGAAACGAAGTACGCATTGACGCACAGTTGAGAAGCTGGCTCTGCAAATGCTGCGACACCCCGAGCTCAGCGACAAGAGCAAGAGAAAAATAGAGATTTTTTTCTTAAAATAACGGCCTCCAGTTTTCCGAAACGCAGTGTGGCCAGTCAACGTCAATCAGTTAAAGAAGCGTGTGTGTATATCACGGCAGAGGGACTTTTCTTTCCAGTGGGAATGCTCAACAAGAGGCCGTTGAATGGATATTACCCGACAAGGACATGATCATCAAAGCCGCTCCATTCTGAAATAGGAAAGGCAACATCGTTGGGCGGCTCACTCGAAGATTCTCAGAGGCTTAAGCTTAAGCACACCTTTGATGATCTTCACCTTGGCTCGACTTGGACCCTAGGTTGAATAAACAATGCTGCCTACCTGACCGACGTCATCAAATTAAATCAAATTGTCCGAGAAGAAGTCTATTTTACTAGTCAGGTGCTTGCCCATCAACGAGCCGTGCGTGCCGAAATCTATTCATGGCTATGATGTAGACTAGAAGGGGACATTTGTTTTGCTCTATTCTATTTTATCTTATTTTATTTTGTACACTAGAACCTTTGTCATGACGTTTATGACAACTCAATTCCCTGATTGATCCGCAGTGCTTTCCGTAATAGATAATAGCCTCATGATGACATGATATTGCTTGCTTCTTACTTTGGTCATGGTGGTGACTGATGGACTGACTGTGTAGGATTAAGTGCTGACAGTGCAGTGTTTCAACTGAGCCAACGATGAGGATCAACCTTGTACATAGGTACACCGGTACTTTACTGCACTGCGCAAGGACCTCCTCCTGTCTGGAAGACCTCTGCATCGATGACTTTGTCTTTTCTTTTTGTTGGTGAAACACAACCACCAGAGGTTACATCAAGGTTACAGGAAACGGCTCTTGGGTGACAGCAAACAATTGGATCTTGTCTCAGCTCTGGTGTCTGGAGAGACCACCCACCTACTTTGTACGTAGTTTTACCCAACTCTTAGCATATTGAAAAGGCCAAAGTGAGCAATGAGACGACAAAGAACATGACTCTCTGGTCAGTACTCTGTAATTACTTGGAACTTTTGGTTTAACAAGAGCACTCACTGCATGTAATTGAGCTTGGCATTTGCACACGAAATGAAGGAAGGTCCACCAGAATCTTTGTGTTATGCTACTGAGCCTGTGCTTTGCCATGACACGACCATGACTATCATCATCATCACTAGGTAGGTTTCTGAAGATCTGACCAGGCCAAGGCATACTCTGACTCTCGTTAGAGGCTGGCCCCCAAATCCTGGAGCCCAAAGAGAGAAAGAGGAACAACAAATTTGAGGCTGTAAATACCCGATTAAAAAATAGAACCCCAGACTCGGGCCCACGGCACTTGGTGCCAAGATCCAATTTTGGCGTGTTCCAAAAGCCGCATCATCCGCTGAGACAAGAGACGGACAAGCTCAGAGAAGATCCATTGCCAACAATTTTATTTTAAATCAGGAACGGGTCAATAATCTCATCTTCTTAGTCGTCATCTTTGGTATGTTTCTTTTAGTTCGAGTTGAAAGTAAAAAGGACATCTCGTGACTCAGAAAGTCAATTTTATCGTGGGCCAAGGACGTCCATCATTATCATCCTCCTGATAAGCAACGCAACTGTGGCCTCGCTTACGGAACACGGCCTCCTGAACTATTTCTAGATGAGACCCTCATCCGGCGTTATTATTCGGTGGTGCATTTATTGTTTTTTCCTACTAGCCGATTGATCCGTAGCTTCCACAGTAATTGTGTATATGGCATTCGTGAAGCCTCTTATTGAAAAGTCAAAGGCCAGCGACGACATCAGCATCAGACAGTTGTAAAAATGATCATACTGTACTTTGACACACAAACACACACCACACACACACTCATTCCCAGCCAAGAACATGATCAACAGCCAAGCTTTGGTGGCTTTCTCATCCCTGTAGGGGGCTTTCCAAGAGCAGACTGGCTCAGCCTTTTGATGGGTTCTAGCCGACCCCCCAGTCAGATGCTGAGGTAATACGGGTGGACACCCTGGCAAGCAGCTAAAGACGAGTTGAAATAAGCTCGGGAGAATTATTGGCTTCTTGATATGCTTACTGCTTGCCGCATTGCCGCATGCAAAAATAAGGTAGGAGGGGATCCGCGGCGGTGGTATTGGCGCTGGCCACCAAAGTATGTCAGCTTTGAGCTGTGCTGAACATTACGATATTTATATTCTAGACATGTCAATGTAAATTTGTGTATACGGATATAGGAATGGTAGTAGTCTTTATGGTTATCTTGGTTAATACTTGGCGTGTTGTGGGCAAACAAAGTTGTGTCTTGCCCAGTAACCACCAACGTAGGCCAAACCACGGTATCTCCTGGGGCACATTTAGTAAAGTTGTAAGTGATGTTGGGGTTTTTGGGTGGACAAGAACGCTGTTTTTTACTTTCATTTTCTGAAACGGCTGGTGAGCAACTAATTTGTGGCGGCATCACCTGTTTCTGGATAGAGTCTGTTGCATCCAACAACGAGTGAAATTATTTTTCAATCTCGTATGGTTAATTGATATCGCATCGCTTCCATGGATCAAAACCTTGACGACTGGTCTCGTATAAATGACGGAAACACGGCTCCCAGAGCTTTCCTTTCCCATCATATCCTGCGCTCTTCGTCAATGTGCCCATCTAATCATACTCATCCGTACCTTCCAAAAAGAAAAATAGGCAAGCCGGTCAGCCGGGCGCACCGAAGCGACAGGAAAGTGACTATTGAATCGCCCTTGGAGCGCCTCCCCACGACTTGTACTGCACGACAGATACAGACTAGGCCTTGGAGTTCCAGACTCTCTCTCTCTCTCTCTATCTACTATCTAGCTCGTGTCCTGCTTGGCCCTGAACTATCGACATCAACCCCAGCTTCGCTGCAGCGCCAGCGTGTGACGGAACTTATCGTACGGCAAGGTATGCTTCTTTTGAGACCCCTGGACATATTCTTTACAAATGGCAATTGTTATTACGATTACTATGTACTGGCTTTGTCGGCTTCTCATTCCATTCCCCATGCTCTCTCTCACATCTAGTCTGCCTACTGATCCGATAGCCGTGATCTGTCATGCATTTTCCCTCAGTTTCGCGCCTATCATGCCCTTTCCATCCTCGCAACCTTGCCCTGGCTGGCCCTGCATCGTCATCTTTCCCTAAAACCCCTTGAGGGGGGGGCGTTCAGCTTCAAAAGCTTGTCCTGACCAACCTTGGGACTTGCTCTTGTCTCACCCCCAGCAGTCCTTCACACCCTCCTTCTTTGCCGTCCTCCGTGCTTCTCCACAAAGTTGTCGCCGAGTTATCCAGCACCGACTTTACAGGTAGTTATGTACTGTGCTTAGTTACAGTGCTGTACGCCTCCAAGACTTACTTGCAACCTTATCTTGCTTGCTCTTAGCCCTCCCCCCTGCCTTTCCGTCTCGACCGAGGACACGATTAAATAATAATACTCTGCTTACCTCGTCTAAAGCCTTTACTTTACCTACAAGTTTCTTTCAATACAAACTCGCTTATTGTAGCAAATCAACTGTTTCACCAACTCAACGACAAACGCAGCGAGCCGCTACTCTCCTTGATAGGTATGTTTGTCTCCGTCTCAGATCTTGTGTTCTCTGTATTTTGGTACTCGGCGCAATACCTCCTTGGTGAGGCGGTTTGGTGCATGGATCAAGTGTCCTGGATGCACTCGTGGGACCGTTGTGTTCAGGTCCAACGGGGCTTCTCTGGGGCCTCTTGAGAACCTCATCTGAATCGCTACAGTACGGACTGGCTGTAGTCTAATGGCTACTCCGCATCTGCTCAGCACTGCAACTCATGATGAACATTGGCCAAGCGGCAATACTGTCAAGTACTGTACACATTCAAATCTCAGGGAAATTTTAGTCAAGTGGGCCCTCGACTTAATCGGCTCCGACGGCACTCCGTCAGGGAGTTGAGCATCAAACCCCTGGAAGTGTCCTTTACCACCTTGTTTTGGGAATTATATATGTATGATCAACGGTGTGCCACTTGCACCTTGGATCAATCCTCTTTCACCTCTTGCTTTTGTTTATTCGCTACAGCTAGACTATCAGAATACCTTTTCTCACTTTGCTTCTACTTCTGAACACCAAACTGACAAACCCAACTAGCGCTGTCACTATCTCCTCCAAAACCGATTACCACGTTGCCCGCTTGGCTACTGCCTTGCCTCATCAGCCCCAAATCAACGTTCTCAGCAACGCCAAGAAGGTCAAAGACCAGTCCACTTCTTCAAAGTGGGGACGTGGACAAAATTCCGCTGAGCCATCAGCCTTTGTGGAGTCACATTCGCATCTTCGCGTCTACACACCTACAGCATCTACAACCACACCCACACCTTCACTGCACTCCTACGACCTGGGCCCGATCTGATCTAGTGGGGCACTGCGTACAAGCTTGAGCTTGGTTCTCACGAGGCCCTTCTTTATAAGGACGCTGACAACCTACCAAGGCACTGGATCCATTTACCTAAAATTCTTCTTTTTCTTGACCTCCTCCCGCCCCTGTGCGGACTACCTACCTCTCTACTTATCAACACCAACAAAAACAACAATTACATCACATCACATCAACATTACACAAATTCACAATGGAAACGTACCACGGCTATGTGCGGACACCCACCGATGCCATTCGACTCTTTGAAGCCTGCAGATTAGGCATCTTGCCCCGTGTGCAACGACGACTTTCGGAGAAGGAAAGACAATCAATTCGATCTGGTTCTGTTTTTGTCTGGGATGAGCGGGAAGCCGGCATGAGAAGATGGACCGATGGCAAGTCATGGAGTGCCAGTCGGGTTTCGGGAAGCTTCCTCACATACCGTGAGATGGAGGGCAAGCGAGGCGGCGGCTTCAACACCAACCGACGAGGTGGTGGTAAAACTCCAGACTCAGGACGCGGTAGCGACGAGGATCAAGATGACGGAGAGCCTGAGGGATACCGATATAAGGCAGACGGCCTCATGAAGCAGTCCTTCAGCATCACCACCTCCAGCGGCCAACACCTTCACCTCATCTCATATTATTCTCGCCCACAACCTGGTCAGCCTGAGCTTCAGCAACCAACAAGTGACCCTGCGTTGCGAGGCATTACCCCCGTCAAGGGCATGTACCCTGAGTCTAGTATGGGCGAGGCCAACACCACTCCCGCTCTCACTCGCGCGCCTATGCAACAGCCTTACATGGCTCAGCCTGGTCAACAACATTACGGTGCCTACCCCCAGCCTGGATATGGCTGGCCTCCTTCTCCCGCTGCTACTCCTCCCTACAGCCATTACGCCGCTCCTTACCCTCCCAATGTTCCTCAACAATACCTACCTCACGCTGGCCACCCAGGTCACCCAGGCCTACCTCCTCCACACTACCCCCAGGCACCTGCTTACGAGCACCGTGCCGCTACTCTCCCTCCTCCTCTGACGACCAAGTCTCCTCACCACCCGCATCTTGCTCTCCCAAGAGCACACGAGTCTCCCCGGGAGCAACATCTCCAGGCAGCTGCCCAAAGCGCCATCGTTGATGCTCGACCCAGTGGTGCTTCACACACTCACCAAGTAGCTCTACCAAGTCTGGGCGCGGTGACTAACGGTCCTCCTGGTTCATCCTTGGCGGCAATCAGCACACCTCCTAGCAGAACCATGAGTGTTAGCCCTACTCGTAACTCTCGTGCTGAGGGGTCTGGTCTCTCTACCCTTCACGCAGTGCTTCACCATACTCCTGCTACCAGCGAGAGTGGTAGTGCCAAGCCTGGCAGTGCAGCCAGCAGCCCCAGAGCGTCTGGTGCCTGCGGCCTGGAGAAGGGTGGTGTCAGTGAGGATGCGAGAGCCCTGAGAATGCTGGATCGCAAGTTCTGCATTTGAAGGAAGAAGCAGAGCATGCGCAGTCGCCGAAGATCAACTTTATGATTCGCACTGGGTTGGAGGCCAAAATTGGGGACCACATTACATGAGGTTATTGTTTGTACACATCATATGCATCGTTACGGCGTCTTGTTTTTTAGGGGCAACAGCCAAAGGGGTTTGTTGCGGTCAAATTCAGCGTTTACCTTTTTCATGACGGGGAACGGAAGTGGAATGAATGAACTGGTGTTTCGGATTATATGAAATCATCGTGGTTCAGTGGTGTTAAGAGGTCATTACTATCTGGTGATGAAGGCATAGGTTATGTACATAGATATTCACATAGCAATATCAGAAGTACATGGTAAAATTTCGTTCATTGTTCTTCATCCCTCTCTGTGCTTTATTGTGTCAATGTGACATTTTGTCCCAGGGTGTGGGTGTAAGTCTGGCCTGACTTAGAAGAAGTCTCGAGCGCCAGTACACTGCGTACGCGGCTGTGTAAATCAGGGGCGGCACAACGGCACCGTGAGGTAGAATTACAGTAGAATTAAGGTTGTTGTCAACCCCAGAATATTGTCCCATTCCCGTTTATCCGTCTGTGTCTTAGCATTAAACGCCGCGCAGTCACTCAACACCAAGGGCCGCGTCAGCCTGACGATGCCGAGATGCCGGCCAGGGTGTGGTACAGTATAGCGGCTCTTTCACCCACAGCCAGTGAAAAATCGAATTACTTAATCAGTGGTCATTCTATCTAAACCCAAATCCCAATTTTAGATATAGTTATAATAGTGTATGTATTTAAACCTAGATGAAACACTTCCACTTACCTGACTGTGATGTTTGGCGTACGGCTTCTACCTCGAAAAGGATTAGTTGAAGGGAGATTGTGAGAAATGGCCGCGTCAGAGGATAAACCAAAGGAAGAGGGGCCATATAGCGGTTACATGGTTTCTTGTTTTATTGCTGAAGCCTACCTAGGTAGTCTAGAACTCGATCTTCCTGTGGGGTGTGAATGAGAGAGTTGTCATTAACCATCGGGTGTGTGCCGTGAATTCTAGGCAGTGACTTGAAATCCCATGAAAGGGGCTTTTGAGAATAGAAAGAAAATCCGCATAGTTAGGAGTACGGTTTACGTAAAGAAGACATTCTCACTACCCTCTTTCGAAAAGCATGATGTTTATTGAATGTGAGGTTATGTACAGCGGCTCTCCTTGTGCTACATATGCTTAGAGGGCGATAAGATTTCCTAGAACGGACATATGACTCTGAAGACTATGACAAATTCGAAGCATTCTGACAATAAACCTAGACTTGATCAAGCACTGCATCTCATCAAAAATCGTTCGTTACATGCATTCATCTGTAAACGCATGATGGCGTGTAAGTCGGAATATAGTTTCGCCGCACCGACCCGCGCATTGACAGCTGCAGGTGCTACGCGCATCAATAGTCAGAATAATCAAGCATCGCGACAACCTAGGAATTGTCTTTATTCGCATCAATAGAAGGACATTGCCCTACCAATAGCTGCAAAAAAATTCCATCTCGCTACATTACTTGCTTCTATTTCAACCCAGACTTTGCTCTGCTTGATAACCATGCTTCGATAATCGATATAATATCTATATCCTTTCTGACTCGATTTTGAACATATCTTCAATTCGGCTTCCCATCATCCTTGCCAAAATCGCATTACGCCACTATCATCATGTTCACCTTTTGTCCCCTCCAGGGCGCCTTATCGGATTCATCCGCTTCCCAATCCCTTCTCGAGCTTGATGGGGGTGTCAAGGTGCTGGTAGATCTGGGATGGGATGAGACTTTTGATGTAGAAAAGCTCAAAGAAATTGAGAAGTATGCCTTGTTACGCATTTATTTATCACGACCGTTACTAATACAGTTGCTCATAGACAAGTCACAACTCTGTCCCTCATTCTTGTTACGCATGCGACAGCTTCGCATCTTGCTGCTTACGCCCACTGCTGCAAGAACATTCCTCAGTTCACGCGCATTCCCGTCTATGCGACACGACCTGTTATTGACCTCGGTCGTACCCTTATCCAAGACCTTTATACTTCGAGTCCTGCCGCAGCGACAACAATACCCCAAAGCTCACTCACTGAGAGTGCCTATTCGCTTACCCAAACTGCCACCACCGCACAGAACCTCCTCCTTCAGTCGCCGAACAACGAAGAAATCGCCCGATACTTTTCTCTCATCCAGCCTCTCAAATACTCGCAACCTCATCAACCTCTACCGTCACCATTCTCACCGCCCCTCAACGGCCTGACGATTACCGCGTATAACTCTGGACACACCCTCGGTGGCACAATATGGCATATCCAACATGGCCTCGAGTCGATTGTGTATGCGGTGGACTGGAACCAAGCACGTGAGAACGTTTTTGCTGGTGCAGCTTGGCTGGGAGGAGCTGGAGGGGGTGGCGCCGAAGTTATTGAGCAACTGCGAAAACCAACTGCTCTGATCTGCAGCAGTCGTGGTGCTGATCGAACTGCTCAGTCTGGCGGTCGCGTCAAGCGAGACGAGCAGCTTATCGACACTATCAAGGCATGCGTCACGCGAGGAGGAACAGTGCTGATTCCCGTGGACTCAAGCGCTAGAGTTTTGGAGCTTGCATACCTGTTGGAACATGCCTGGAGAACTGATGCTGCTTCCGAGGGAGGCGTCCTCAAGTCATCCAAGCTGTATCTGGCTGGTCGCAATATGTCGAGCACTATGCGATATGCTAGAAGTATGCTTGAGTGGATGGACGATAGTATCGTGCAGGAATTCGAAGCTTTCGCTGAAGACCAACGAAGGGTTAACGGTGCAAACAACAAAAAGGCGGGTGGGCCATTCGACTTTAAGTATCTACGACTACTTGAAAGAAAGGCCCAGATTGCGCGATTGCTCAGTCAAAACGTGGAGAACGCTGGGACAGAAGGCCGCGTGATTTTGGCGAGCGACAGCAGTATAGAGTGGGGGTTCTCCAAGGATTTGATCAAGGGTTTGGCACAAGATTCAAGGAACTTGGTCATCCTAACAGACAAGCCAGGTCTATCAAAGAACGTCAAGCCGTCCATTGCAAGAACACTATGGGACTGGTGGAAGGAGCGCAAAGACGGTGTGTCAGTGGAGCAAAACAGTAATGGGGAAAACATCGAGCTCGTTTACGCCGGCGGACGAGAGCTGGAGATCCGCGAACCCCAGCGTCATGCTTTGGAAGGAGACGAGTTAGCCCTATACCAACAATGGCTTGCCACTCAAAGACAGCTTCAAGCTACCCAACAAAGCGGAGGCGCGGCAGGACTCGAGGCAGCAGCTGACGTGGTGGATGACGCCTCGTCCGAATCATCGTCCGATTCGGAAGATGAGGATGGTGAGCAGCAGGGCAAAGCGCTGAACGTGTCAACAGCCATTGCCCAGGCCGGCCGCAAGAACGTCGTGCTCAAGGATGAGGACCTCGGCATCAACGTGCTAATTAAGAAGAAGGGTGTCTACGACTTCGACTCCCGAGGGAAGAAGGGTCGAGAGCGCACATTCCCTATTACCATCCGAAGAAAGCGTCAAGACGACTTTGGAGAGCTTATTCGCCCTGAAGATTATCTTCGTGCTGAGGAGAAAGAGGAAGAGGGTCAGGATAATACCAACGTTGAGGCTACTGACGACAAACTGGGCAAGAAGCGTCGGTGGGACGATGTTGCGAAAAGTGGTACTGGCGCCAACAAAAGACCGCAGACCATGCGGGCTGGTTCTCACGATGGCGATGAAGCTGGAGCAGGTGACGGCTTCGTTCCTGATGAACTCGACACTGTCGAGGATGCTGAGACTGAAGAACCCGTAGGACCATGCAAGTTGTCATATCAGACAGAAACCGTCCAGGCCAACATGCGCATCGCGTATGTTGACTTCAGCGGTCTGCACGACAAGCGAAGTCTTAACATGTTGATCCCTCTTATCCAACCTCGAAAACTCATTCTTGTCGGCGGCGAACGCGACGAGACACTTTCTCTTGCCGAAGATTGCCGTCGAGCACTGGGAGTAGACAAGAATAATCCTGACAACACTGGCAGCGAACGTTCCGTTGACGTATACACACCCGAGGTCGGCGTTGTTGTGGATGCCAGTGTTGACACTAACGCCTGGGTTGTCAAGCTGGCCGATCCTCTAGTCAGAAAGATCAAGTGGCAGAACGTTCGTGGTCTGGGCATCGTCACTATCACAGGACAGCTTCTTGCTACACATCTCAACGAAGCTGCGGCAGCGGATGAGGATGTCGCCAACAAGCGACAAAAAACCGAGGAACTTCCCTCGTCGACGACACTAACCAACACGACGGCAGCTATCCCCTCGGCTACGCCCGTTCTCGACGTTCTCCCCGCGAACCTAATTTCTGCTGTACGCTCAGCAGCTCAACCACTTCACGTTGGCGACCTTCGTCTTGCTGACCTACGCCGCGCTATGCAGTCCGCTGGACACACAGCGGAATTCCGTGGCGAAGGTACACTGGTCGTTGACGGCACTGTCGCCGTTCGCAAGACGTCCGCAGGCCGTGTCGAAGTTGAGAGTGTGGGTATGCCAACTGCTCGGCGAAGCACATTCTACGAGGTGCGCAAGATGATATACGATAATTTGGCAGTTGTGGCCGGCGCGTAGAACGCCTGTGAAGTGGACTGGCATAGAAAGGTGTTATATAGACAGCCAGAGCGGCGAAATCCATGGGCTATGCAAGGTTTTATTCCACTATGAAAGAAGATAAAAACAGAGGTGCATTCTCTGGGGAGACAAGAATTGGTTATCAAGCCATAAATGTTTGGAGATCTGCATCAGATACAATTGAGTTAGAGTCATTAAAGGGCTCGATAGCCACTCTTTTACGTTTCCACGTGAAGTTCTTTTGCTCCAAACTTCGAGTTTCTTATGATTCGTATGACTGAACCACACGCCAGCCAAGTAGGCCAAATCAGACGCACCTGTGTATCAGTGGCCTTGGAAGCTCTCCAACGTTACCAACATCGCATATCACGCTGAAAGTTTTCTCTTTAAATAGATTTTGTTGACCTTGTGGTTGCCTCGACCGGCCTCAGCAGAGGTAGTAATGACTTAAGAACATGTTTTTAAGAGTGAACTCTTCCATATTAACGTACATAAGCGTGTGAAGAGCGCCCAAACGCCAAGCAATGCAAGTCTATTCAAACATATCCAACTGATCCCATCAAGCTCATCTTACAGGTATCATAGGCTCCATTTCATATTCCTCGCCACCATCTCTGCCTATCCCCCTTGCAGGGATGGCCATCTCCTCATCGGCAGTAGAAGGTTGCGTCGCAGAATCATCAACCGATGCAGGGCCTACGGCAGGCAGAATCGGACGGCCGCCGAAGAAGACAGGCTGTAGCTCCCGGTATTGACAGCCCCAGATGCCCAGGCTGACGGAGATAGCGGCTGATGCTATCATGGTGAGCCACCAGGCTCCGTGTCGAGGGATGTGGCCGCTGTAAAGGGATGCAATGATGAGATGAAGGAAATGGACGGTTATGGCGAAATCGGGTACGAGTTTGGAACGAGCGATGAGGGCGACTATGGCGATGGAACTAGAAAGCGAAGTTAGTGGTTATGTTCAGAATACCGGAGCTGCAATAGGCGCTTCTTCTTGGAGCACAAGGGAGCATAACTCACATGATCAAGCCTCCATCCAACAAGAAAATAAAAGACATGAGCCACCCATGAGTTGTATCTCCTCTCAAGCCCTCCCAGCCAAATACAAGGGTCCAACTAAAACCAGAACCCGACACAAGCGCCGTAAAGACAATGAGGACCAACGCCGCGAAGTAGTAGATGGCCTGCAGCGTCGCGATCTGGCCTGCGATCTTGAGTGGCGCTAGCTCTGCGAGTGCGCCTGCGCGCGGAGGTTTGCGGCGACGCGGCATCTTGTGTTCTCTGCGGGTTTTCTTCTCGAAGGTGGTTGTGGTGGTGTTGCCGAAGGTAAGGTCTTATCGCAGCGTGGGAAAGTCGTTGGTCATCGAAAGGGCATGTCTCGTGAGGTCTTGTGATGCGTGCCCGTCCTTTATGCTAAAGCTTTGGCTTGTATTTTCCAACTCTTTCTTTCTGCCCTTTTGTTGTTACAAAAGCCTTAAAGGACAAATACTCAAGTTAAATCAGGAATGGAAAAGGTCAAAAACAGGGTTCAAAAGGAGGGACACGAAGTAGAGTTGAAGCAAGGAGGTTGTAAAGCAGGGACCTTGCATACGTAGATCAAAGGACAGATTAAAGTGCATCAGCCACAGATAGTACCTAGCTACTAATAAGCTGTATAAGGTAGCTAAGTACCTAGGCACCCTGAAACGAGGAGTGTATCGCTCACTAACCCTGTTGCGTCTCACCGCCCGTCATTTTCTGCCGCTCCCTCTCGTCATACCCCATTGGCGCTAACATGACTTTACTCTAGTGGTTGTGAGATTTTGAGCCAGCATAAACTCCAACCGACCCGTCCCATCTGTCCCGCTATTACAGCTACACTTCAAGCTCTCAGTTGAGCCTCATTCCACGAACCCATATAAGCAACTACGAACAAAAAAGAATATCCTGGGGAAAAGATGGGTTTGTGGCCATTCTCAAGCGAAACCCGCGCCGACGCTATTCGCTCCGGCGATGCCATTCCCAACCGCCAAGAGCGCAAGATCTGCTGGGCCGCTCGCGATGCCTATTTCAACTGTCTCGACGCGAACAACATTGTCGACGCTACCAAGGACCCTTCCGCTACTAAGCGCGCTTGCCCGACCGAGACAGTAGACTTTGAGAGGGATTGCGCTGCTGCTTGGGTCAAGTACTTTAAGCAGTGGCGAGTGGCCGACATTCAGAAGAAGCGACGCCTGGATGAATTGAGGGCACAGGGTGCGCAGGAGATGACGGTCACGACGAGCTTTGCGCCTGAGGGCGGCGCTGGGGAGAAGGGCAAGGGTGTGGACGATATTCAGGCCATGTTGAACAAGAAGAAATAAACGGGTTGCCCAGATCCAAGAAAGAGCAGTTTCTTGGATAATTGAAAATCATGGATGAGACAACGGATACGGAAAAGGCTTCATGAAGAAACAGCCATTTGTTATACATATTGTATTATACCACTGTAAACTACTGCACCATCACCAATTCACACCTACATGTACAATTAATGCACTGCTTCACCACGCCCTTCTTTCCCTTCCTTCCAGATTAGACAGCTCAAGTCTTTATCCTACCAGATCTGCCAATTCCTACTACCTAAACCCCTGCGTGTGCAAGCTGCAAGCCCAGCTAGCTGATGACAATCAAAGGAGAAACGACAATAAGTATACGACAAGAAATAATCATGTAAAAGGGCCGGGCTAGTGAAGAATTGGATAATGACCAAGTGAAAATAGTGTCAAAAACAAACTGCAGCGTGCTAAACGTGGTGGTATCATCCATGTCTTCTTCTTTTTCTTAACAAAGAACCGACATCTGCACTCGCTCTCACAGGTACCGTGCCGTCATACTCCACAATGGGACTTGGCGCAGCCCGGCTCATTATCCGCCCCGGTGCTTCTTTCTCTGTTTCGTCGCCGACAAAGGAAATGAGATTGAAATTGAAACTTGCTTTCATAGGCCGAATCCAGTATGCCAAAGGTGTAGATAAAAACAAAAAGGAAATAGTGCATGCATAGCTGGTCAAGGAAAGGACCAGAACAAGGGGTGGTCGCCAGGTATCTCGCTTTTCTAATGCATCATTGGTGGTTGACGATGGTTCCGTCGCTCATCAACCTTGTATATCTGCGTCATTCGCTTTCTTAATCGTGATCCCGTCTTTTGTCCTCCTCGACAACCCTGATTAGATTGTAGCTGCAACTTAAGCTACCATCCGTATGCCACTGTCGTCTGTGCCATCCTTCCTCGGTAATGGGGGCAGCTCCTTGTTGAGGCTGTCAAGGCTGACCCTTTGTTGGGACGTATAGCCGTTATTGCCCAGAGCCGTCCCGTTGCCAAAACCTGCATATCCGCTATCGGCACTTCCTGCTCCAGGATAACCAGGCTTTGGAGGAGTCGGCGGTGGTGCTCTCGTAGGTGGGAGGCTTTTATTGAGATCCTTGGGGAGTGTCAGAGGCCGGTTCTCATTGTCATCGCGTCCATTCTCGCCCGCCTCTTGCACAACAGGGAGGATGGGTTCGTGTTGCAGTGAGTCACGAGTATCCTTGACGGTACCAGTAGACAAAACTCGATCTGGTATCTGATCCTCAGTGTAGCCATGTCGCTCTGAGCGTTCAGCCTCCCTATTGGCCTTTTCAAGCGTTTCCCGCGCTTCTGGAGATCGCGGGCCGGGTGGTGGGGGAGGACCATGACTCGGTACTGGAGGAACGGCCTGAGATGATCTACGACGAGAGTTCCAGCTTGAGACCCTTGCCTCTGAGCGTTGCGCCTCAATCATCTCCTGGTGTCTTCTCTCAGCTTCCCTGTGAGCTTCCTCGGTCGACATGGTAACGCCCTCGATGAAATGGTAGAACCGGTCACCATACTGATCGGGTGGCAGAGCCGAGATTTGCGTCTTGTCGCTGGACAAGCCCTTCCAGAAATGCTCGATCTTCTTGATAATGCCATACTAAGAATGTGTCAGCTGTGGATACTTTGAGCGTCAAACCGGAACTTACATGAGTGAGGCAGTCGATGACTCCGAGGTAGTAAATCTCATCCCCCGGTGTGTTGTCTTCGTGGGTTGCCCTAAAACCGCCATCGTCTTGCCCGAAAACCCACCCAGGACGATGCTGACCCTCTTGCAGCTCATCTGGCATTTTGTTGGCTGACTGACCCATGGGCACTGGTCGCTCTTGGCGAATCATCTGTCGCAGCTCCCTGGCCTTCCGTTGATTCTCTAATTTGGAGGGTGTGCGAAGAAGGACCGAGTTGGGTTCATCATCGGGAGACTTCTCACCACCAGGGTTGAACACTTGAAGCGTCTTGTCGCGAAGGTTTTCCTCGTTCCCTCGTGCAACGTCATGTATACCAACCAATAGTGAGTAGTCCATAATTTTGAGTCGCTTCAATAAAGCAACATCCCGTTGTAGCTGCTCCAGAAACATGCGCTTCTTCTGGATGCCCAATTCTAGGCTTCTCTGCCGCCTGAGCCAATTGAGATCCTTCAGTGTTGCGCGGG
Organism: Fusarium armeniacum; assembly: GCA_013618295.1. Classification (NCBI taxonomy): domain Eukaryota; kingdom Fungi; phylum Ascomycota; class Sordariomycetes; order Hypocreales; family Nectriaceae; genus Fusarium; species Fusarium armeniacum. The sequence continues at coordinate 65,676 of JABFER010000119.1, read as the reverse complement.
GGTTCTTCTCCAGATCCTCCTCCCTATAATCTCGACCAATGGTAGATCCTTTCAGATCGAAGGTGGTATGAATATCTCTGTGCGGGGGGAAGAGGTTGTTCATCACAACGAAGTGGATTTTCTTGCCATATGGCATCTTGACGCGGTGGAGGCCATAAAATTGTGAAAGAAGCATATTTGGGTTGTCCTTGACATGTTGGTAATATTCCTTGAGAATTTTACGTAGGAACTTATGCTCGGCGTGATGAATGGTTTTGATGATATACTTGTAATCCCGTGAGAAGTAAAAGAAGCTCCCACTTTTGCCGGGAGAACCGAGTTCGGAAAGTATATACTTGCCGGTGAGCGACATTAGATAATCGGCAGGGTCTAGGTGGAAAAGAGATCGGAGACGGCGGAAAACCCAAGGAGCGTAGTCCTTGAACTTGAAATCGTACTTTGCGGACGGTACCAGCTCATTACCGGCAATGTCAAATGTCGACTTCTGCTTAGTATCAAAATCGGCATCTGTCAATTCTCGGTCAAGCTTGGCATTCGTTCTCGAAACTGAAACACGAATGCCTGTAAGCATGTTGTAGGCGGTCTCCCAGTTAGCATGAGTCTCGTCAACCTTGGTACCAACAAGGACTCGATCGTCGTCCTCCTCTTCTTTTCTCCTCCGCTTACTGGCCCGCTTTTGTCGCAAAGCCTCTGCCCAGCGGAGCGCATCCTCGTCTGGCACGATCTCATCCCGAGGTCCGTCTGATTGCATCGACCGGGTTGGCCTTCGACCCATACTCAAAGAAGGTCGTCGGCCACTAGGGGTTCCGGCATTAGTAGGAGAAAAGCGGCCACTAGCCTGAGCAGTATCCATGCCGTCCTTGGACACACGACCTGGAACGTACTTGGGCACATCAAGAGTATGCCGTTGCTTAAGACCAGGGGGAGGAGCTTGGAGATGCCCTGTTGAGGAGGCTGCCGCACTCGAAGGGTTGTAGATTGGCGGGGACGACAACCTGTGAGCGCCATTGGTGCGAGCCGGCACTGTCTGCGCCGCATCGAGGTTTATGTTGGTGTGAGAGCCTCGTGGTTCCGCTGGGAGGGGTGAGGTTGCAAATGTATGGTTTCCATCAATGCCTCCGTTCTGAGGCTTTTCAGAAACCTCTTCTGACAGTTGAGGTTCTGATGGCAGAGGTTTTGACAGGATATTATAATGTTGATGGTTATTGGTAGAGTTTGTGTTGGAATCTATGCCATTGGCATCGGCAGAATGATGGCGAGTACGGTCGGCGAGGTTTGTGGTGCCGTTCAACGTGGGCTTGTGTCCGAAGTTGTCGACTTCGGCGGCATCGTTATGTCGGGTAGGGCGAGTAGCCGTAGCTGACTTTCCGTTAGAAACAGAGCTCATGCTCGTGGGCCGCGTGCTGTTACTGTTGCCATTCATATGCGCCGGTGTTGACTCGGAAACTTCGGACGCGTGTGTAGAAGAAATGGAGCTCTCGTCAAAACTCTCATTTATGGTGTCGGATCGGGCGTGGCGGATGGAACCCCCATTCACCCTCTCCTTGTTCGCGAAACCGAACTGGTTCGTAGGATCAAGGTTGAGGATGTCGGGGTTGTTGTTATAAATTGTCGAACTGTGCTGATCGGAAAGAAACGATGGCATTTCGAGGGGAATCCTAATGAACTCGCTGGAAGCCAAGACCAGCGAGTGCTGACGCCGTAGATGCTGCAAGAAAAAGTGATGCTATTTCGAGATTAATCGGTAGCTTGGTTTTGAGAGGTGGTCGAGGTGTCGCCGGGATCTATTTTCACTGGAATCTGGTCGCGATTCTTTGCTCTTGTTGGCTTTGTGTTGAGTATTAACGTTGCTGTTGGAAAACTGGGCGGTAGAGGCAAGAGGGAAATTGGATCGAGGGCCTTGCTGGCTGGGCGCACGGGTGCTTGGCGGGTCGACCAATGGACAGGGCAGGGACACCGCGTTTGGGGGGAAGTTGCCAGGCGATAACGTTAAGTTAGAGTAAATAAACGATCCAGAGTGGATTGTTGGTGTTGGATGAGAATGATTGAGATGTGATGTGATGAGGGAACAGGTCTCGTGGATTTGGTTCCTGTTGGACTAATGTGCTATCGAATTAGTTTAGTTTGGGTGAAGTGAGAGACGGGAGACAAAACGAGAGGGTGGTGGTGACTGGTGAGGCTGGTAGAAATTCGGGTGGGAAAAAATGATGGGTGTTCCCTGGAATCTCTGGAGCTCCTTCCTGCTTTGCCTCTAAAACTGGAAATGAGGCGTCTGCCCGTAAAAGGAAGAAGGGGCAGGAAGGGGATTGGGGGGATCCGGGATTCCGGCTGATATGAGCCCCCCGGTAGACAGTCACTGGTTTTACTGGGTACAGCGTATCTCAGGGCACTCCAATGACTCTCTCCACCTTCTATAGCAATGCACCTGAACCTTGAGCCAACCAGCTCGTCCAAAGGCCCGCTGAAAGGGTTTGCGTGGCATCTATAGTCCCAGGACATCTAGGCTTGGCTCATGGCTTGGCGGACGGCGTTGACACCCGACAGTGGCTTACACGATTGAGGATGGGCGTTTAGCTCTTAATGTTTACAGGTACGGTCCGAGTGATATAGAAACCAAACGGTGCCATTGATACAATATTTGAGTAGTGGACATGATATGCTGGTTCTTGTCGGATTAAATGATGTTGTAATAAATGAAAGGATCTGATGAGAATAACAGTAGCTCGTTTGGGGACCATTTCCTTGGTTATCTCGTCGACCTACTCTGCTTCCGTAGAACAATTTGGAAGAACAAAGCTTAGATGTTATTCTAAAGCCCAGGGTGATTTATTAGTGGTTACCTGTTACAAACTGGTTTGTCTTGGTCAATTCGATAACCCCGTTCGGTCATCAAGTTTACTTAGCAGTTGACTGTCGCTCATAAGAATTAAAACAAAGAATTAAAAATCATCTCTTCTTTCAATGCAATCCTTGTCTCGGTACGATGCATCAACCAATGCCCATATCATTCTGGGTCCTGCCTTAGGGAGCTGAGCATTGTGGGTAAGGACTTTCCGTCTCGGCTCTTATCTTTCAATGTGAAACCATAAGCATTGGCTTGTTCTTACCATCCACAACGGCTATAAGAGCTTTCCAGCTCAGAAGGAATGGATGGCTATTGTTAGATACACGTAGCTAATGGGTACAGCGGGATGTTCTTGTGCTCCGAGTTGAGAGTTCTCATTCATCCCCCCACTCCAGTAGCCTGTCCTGGTCCCGTCATCTGCAGCATCCATCACCCCAGGCACCGTCTAGCTGCACTGCCACGGGGAGACCCGCTTTCCCCCGTCTCCAGCTATTGTCAATTTGATTCTCGTGAACAGCAAATTGTTGTTCTTGGGGGACAACAAAATGACTGACTGGGCAAGAGAGAGATCGGGTTTTGTGAATGATTCAAGTGGCAATATGAAACTGTAGTGTTTCTAAGCCTTACCAAACTGACAAAACGGACAAGTCAAAGAATGGCAACTGATCGCCAACACTACCGTTTTGGCCAACATCGATTAACAAGATCGTCGCCTCTATCTTCCCACTCTTTTCTTGCTGTATACTGTACTACCAGACTACCAAGACACTTGATGTCCCCTTTGTGTCTTCACCGCTAGCACATTCCGTCATGGCTGCGAGTTTGCGACCCCTACGACATCAGTCTCAAGTGGTTGATCAACGTAATATTGCATTGAACAGGAGCTTTGCATTACCATGACTGTTCACTTCTGCGCTCGGATATGTAATACTGATACGCATGCGCATAGGTTTCATTCTACGTCGTCCGTCATGCTGTACACTCCCTTGCTCTTGGCCACAGTCATATCGTTACTGTATACAAGTTCTTGATCCTGATTCATATGTACGTCTAACACCCAAAGCCAAGTTTCATCATTTCACGCATCAAAGCCTGGATTCCTCTGAACAAGCTCTCTTCCTCCACAAAATATCTCTTATGTTCTTGGCTGCCTCTTCCTTCATAATGAATAACATGCCCCCTGCCAAGCACTCTTGAAAAGCACGGTCCTTTCGGGGTCGGCGAAGAATGTAAAGAGCCGTGACATGTGGATGTTTACTTTCTTTCAAGTATCCACTGTTTACGCAATCTTTCAACGATCCCTCGAAAGCCAGCACCACATCTAAACTTTCTTGGCCTTTCGCTATTGTTCTTTTGGAGGAGGCGAGAATAAACGAAGGAGGTGATTTTCAGGAACGCTCTGCAAGCTAATGAAGTTTGTTGATCAATGCGTGAAATTGCCACGGCCCTGACCTTGACCATGACTATGACCCTGTTGCGCAATCTTGCATTCCAGGTTCGCTGACTCAGCTATTATTGCAGGTCAAGCAAGCCTGCTCAGAACTTCTCACAACTTCAGTTAATCTAAGTTATTGAAAGAGTCAAGTCTTGAACGTCGGTATACATCATCAGGCTTGAAGGAGTTACCCTACAGGATCCTAGCATCATGCTTCGCAGTTCCGGTTCCCGTTCATGCCCACTTCAAATACAAATCATGTCAACGTATTTATCGTATCACCGGTTTTCATCACACCGAGTTCAAAAGTGCATGTGAGAGGAAAGTGGGATACCCCACGATTTTGCTCAGAAGAACTATATGCCTTACTAACTACAGCAACGTCGTTACATCATGCAACACATCGCGCATGCAACGACATGAGCCGAGCCAGTTCAAAAAGCCATCCAGCTCATCCAGTTTTCCCTCTCAAAATATTGTTTTTTTGTTGTTTTTCTCTCTTGGTTTATTTTGTCAATGCTGCGCTGTGCAACTGCAGCCATCTTGTTGTCCCGTCCTTCAATCTTGTTGCGCGAAACATGTTCAAGTCAAGACCGTATATTGTCCATAAGAAAGGAACAAGCAAAGATCAAGTGTCATGATTTTGCCCATGGGCATCACCAAGCCCCTTCAAATCCACCAATACGTCTAACCGAGTACGTCCCATCTCATGAGGTCCGTTCGTCTAACGTAGATTCGTCGTCAGGGTATCATATCCCCCGTGCGCTCTGCAGAGGTACTGTTCATATCAACCACAGAAATTGCAGCCCTCAAATGCAAACCGAGGGCAACGCCATCCGCGTGAAAAGCCTCGAAAGCCTCGACTCTCAAACACCCCCCATTTCCCTTCTTCCCGCACCAGTTGGCTGTGTCAGCCCCAAAGCGGGTATGTCTACCGTGGTTGATGCCTAAACACCTTTTCCCTGGAAGTTCCGTTTCTCGCTCTCATTCATCATCCGTAGATATCATGAACCAAACCAAACAGAGTATCAAAGCCGATGGTGATAGTACAGAGTGACAGGTTCGAGTCAAGGAAGCCAATGAGGCTATCATTCCAAGAACGTATGAACCATGCGGGTCTGTACGGGTTTTCTAGATCCTTGCGTGAGGATCCATGGTAAAAGTTTCGAAGTGGTTGTGATCCATGGGCAATGAAATCCGTTTCGCCGTTCTCTCCATTCGCGGAAAATATGCGAATAATGTACAATCCAAAACTGAAATGATGACCCGGTACAAAAAAATCATGTCGAAAAAAGTTCATCCGTAAACCCCCCTTCTCGCCCACCTAACGCCATGCATGAGTATATGTGATATTAGGGTTGGACATCGCGGGGTGGGCCGCGACCTCGACCGCCTGCGCCTTGGCCACCGCGGCCACGATATCCACGTCCACGTCCACCGCGGCCTCGTCCGCCGTTGTTGTAGTGCGGGTTGCCGTGCTGAGGGTTCTGGCTCTGCCAGTTACCCTGGCCTTGCTGAGGCAGACCAGCCTGCTGCGTCTGCTGAGGCTGCTGGTATTGCTGTTGCTGCTGGGGAGGCTGCTGACCCTGAGCAGCAGGTAGTTGGCCCCTTTGGAGGTTTGAAATAGGTCGAGGAATCGACTCGGGGTTCTCGTAAACATAGAGGCTCTTGTCAATGCTGGCGGGGATGGGCTGAATTTCGGTGCCGAGGTCTCGCTCAATGTTGTAAAGGTTGAAACGGTCGTCCCAGTTGATCAGGTTAATAGCCAGACCAAGGTGACCATAACGGCCGGATCGACCGATACGGTGGAGGTAAGTCTCAGCGTTTTTGGGGAAGTCAAAGTTGATGACAACGTTGACGGCCTGAATGTCAATGCCACGGGTGAGCAAGTCGGAACACACAAGGTTTCGGCAGACACCGTTACGGAAATCGTGGAAAACACGGTTTCGTGCATGTTGCTGCATCTTGGCATGACTGTAGAAACAAGAGTAGCCAAGCTCGGTGATTTTCTTTGCCAAAAGTTCGACTCGGTTCGTGGAATTACAGAAGATGATGGATTGGTTGATTTGGAGCTTGGAAAAAAGAGTGTTCAAGCAATGAACCTTTTGCTTCTCTTCGACGAAAGCGTAGTATTGGGTAATACCCCTCAGTGTGAGCTCATCCATTAGGTTAATCTCATATGGGCTGACCATGTTCTTATCGGAGAAGTCCTTGACAGACAGAGGGAAGGTGGCGGAGAAAAGCATAACCTGTCGGTCCTTGGGGTGGAATTGCAGGAGCTGCTCGATGACGGGTGTGAACTCAATGGATAGAAGCTTATCGGCTTCGTCCATAATGAACATGGGGCATTCGCTAAGGTCGGCAACGTTCTTGCCAGCGAGATCGAGAATTCGGCCTGGGGTACCAACCACAATATGGACGGGATCCTGAAGGCGAATAATATCATCCCGGAGGCCAGTACCACCAGTCGTGACCATCACATTGATGCCAAGGTGCTTACCAAGAGTTTTGCAGACTTGCGAGGTCTGCATGGCAAGCTCACGTGTGGGGACAAGAATAAGACATTGGATCTTAGAAATCTTGGGGTTGATGCGTTCCAAGGTGGGGATGACAAAGGCAGCTGTCTTGCCAGTGCCGTTCTTTGCGCGGGCAAGGATATCTCGGCCAGTTAATGCGACGGGGATAGATTCCTCTTGAATCGGTGATGGTTTTTCAAATCCTGCTTCAAAGATACCCATGAGCAGGTCTCGCTTAAGAGCAAAGTTTTCGAATTCCAGGCCCTTTGTGTTTGTAACATCCTAGAGGTCAAGATCAGCACATTGGAATGCGCCAGAAAAAGGTGATTACAGCATGTACCTCTGTTTGTTGTCGGTTGTCTTTGGCGGGGAGGTTGAGGTTCTTCTTCCACTCGTCACTCGCGCCGGGAGAACCGTCACTGCTCGAGTTAGTCCAAGCTCACAAGGGCCGCTAGGGCGGCGCGGCGGACCTGAGTTGGGTGGATTTCAGCTTGTCTGCTAGCTGATCCGCCATTGCGTGTATAGGATCCGTCTACGGATCGAAAGAAAGTAAAGGGTGAGGTATTATATGCAAAACAGCACAGAGGTCGACCTCTCGAGGAATCGGAGGCGAGGAAGGCAGCTGGTGAGGAGCTGCAGCCGTGCGTCGGTTTGTGTGGGGGGAGAGAAGTCGGAGGAAAATCGGTACGCGAACTACCCGAGAAAGAAGGCTCGGGAATGGAAAAAAAGGTTTTGCTTAGTCGCAAGCGCGTAATCGAATTCGTATAGTGAGATTGCTGGTCGTCGTCGAGTGTTTGGAGGTGTGATTCTTAGCGGAGGGAAGAAGTAGAGTAGGCTCAGTCTTGCAGTTTGAAGGTGAAGGTGACGATGGTGTGTGCCTCATTGCGGCGGAAGGCCCTGCGCTAGATGGTCACGTGGTTGCGGGGCACCCGGTTTTCTGAACCAGACGGGATGGAACTGAGCTCAAGAACGGGAGATCGATCTTGGGGATTTTCTGTGGTTCCAAAGTTGGTTGCCTAGGTTGTGAGAAGAAAGGTGTCCGGATGGAAGATTTTGAGGTTTCTTATATAAGGATAAGGACAGATAGCTGTGGCAGTACAAAAGACAACAAAGTTTACTGATTTCCATCAGTTATACACTTTATTCTAGAAGCAGGGGTGCAACTCTTTCAACTCACAAGCTAGGGGCGCCTTGTTCATTGAAGACAAGGAGCTTGGGGTGTTGATTAAACATATTTTATTTTATGAAGAACTGTTCACTGACAGAAGTATCGGTTTTATATCTGCTATCAATGATGGCTACATGGGCTCAAATGGATGATAATTAGCGTTCCTGGCAATGTCAAATGCTGGTCGTCAATAGACTATCTTTACCTCCCTACATGAATCAAATCTTCTGATGTACAGAAAGGGTTCATTGTGTATCGCCTATCACGACCTCCAGGACCAATTGGCCAATAATCGTAGAATGACAACGCATAAGCTGCGTCAGATTCACAATCTGACTGGTTTGTGTGATCACTCTACAGCATGCTTGGAATAAAATCTGGTCCTAATCGTGAATGCTGAATATGTTCTTACATAAAATGGTATCAATCATTGACTAATATGGCTTTATAGTCAAGCCATGGCTATATTTAACAAATACTAAAAACTCCATGATGCAGTGCAGTACTCCTATAAGACCTTTATTCCCGCCTCTTTAAAGTTTCATGCCTACCGCCTTTGCCACTCTCAAGCTCTGTCGCATGCTGAGATCAAGCATGATTTCTTCGCTACCACCAGGGATCGCGTACGCTCTCACATCACGGTAGAGTCGCTCGACCTTGGCACCCTGTCCACCACGGGAGTAGCTCAGACCTCCAAAGATCTGACTGGCCTCTCGGGCGCAGAACTCGAAAGTGAGTGTAGACTGTGCCTTGAGACCGGCGATAGGACCGCCAAGTCGCAGCATAGCCTCGGTCTCACCCATGCGCTCGCACTGGTAGATGAGATTCTCAAGCCAATTGTATGAAGCTTCTATTTGGCGGGCCATGTGCGCAAGTTTCATGCGGATGACGGGGTGGTCGATGAGTTTCTTGCCAAAAGTACGTCGCTTGCTACCGTACTTGACGGACTCCTCGTAGCAAACACGAGAGAATCGGAGCGATTGGATGATGATACCCATACGCTCATGGTTGAAGTTGGTCATAATAACTAAGAGCATGTTAGCTTGATCTCCAAGGAGGTCGTGTAATAAAACTTACCCTTGAAACCTTGGTTTTCCTTGCCAAGCAGGTTCTCAACAGGGACCTTGACATCCTCAAATGTGATATATGTTGTGCCTGAGGAAAGGACACCTTGGCAAGGCATGCGTCGGGTCGAGACACCCTCGCTGCGCTCGACGAGAAGCAACGACACGCCGTTCATTCCAGCCTCACCAGTTCGTACAGCGACGGTAAAGTAGTCGGACCAGATACCATTGGTGATCCACTTCTTCTCGCCGTTGACGATGTAATGCTTGCCATCCTCACTCAACTTGGCCTCACATGTCAAGTTGGCAACGTCACTGCCAGCGTCGGGTTCTGTGATAGCCAAGCAGATTCTCTTCTCGCCACTGAGAATACCAGGCATGATGCGGTCCTTGAGCGCCTTCTTACCAAATTTCATAAGAGGAGGGCAGCCAATACCGAAGCCACCAATGATGTTCCAGACGAAACCACCAGAGCCAGTACGTGACAGCTCATCAGTAATGATCATCTCGTGGAAGAGATCCCACTTCTCAGTAGGAACGGACTTAACACCACCCTTGGGGGCATATTGAGTTGGGTACTTGACACCGAGAAGGCCGGCAAGGTAACCGCGGCGACCCATCTCCTTGTAGATCTCCTCAGGGACCTCCTTGGCCTCATCCCAGTCAGTGACATGAGGCTCGATATCGTTCTCTATCCATTCGCGGATCTCGGCGCGCAGAGCAGCATGAGATTCGTTGAAGTAAGGTGAATGGTACTACAATTGTAAGCACTAGACTGAAGAAGGTGGATCGTTCGTGTTGGACATACGCTTTGGTACCAAGCAGGGTCAGCAAAGGGAATCTGGTCACCGAAGGGCTCTAAAGCCTCGGCTTCTTCCTCTTTGGCGGCAACCTCCTTCTCGACAGTCTTGACGGTCTTGGGTGTAGGAGCGGCAGGCACAGGCGCAGCATTGGCCGCAGGTTTGGGTTCGGGAGCCTTGGGCTTGGAGTCAAGAGAGCCGACTAGGAGCTGGCTCTTGTATTTCTTGAGGATTCCCTCGTTGTGATACTTCCAGAACTGCTTGGAGGCGTCTTTACCAGCGACGCGCTGGAGGATCTTTTTGCCGCCTGATAACGAGTCAGACGCGCATTAAGGGGGGATACTGGCCGGTCTACTCACCAGGGTGATCGTCCTGGAACTTTGTCAAGTCGTAAACATCGCCGTCGACAATGATGTACAAATCTCCAGGCTTGTTATGCGACGCAACGTCGCTTGTAGTAAAGGTCTTTGACATGATTGCGATTGTTTTACTAATGTGATAATGAAGCGCGGTGGGAAAAGAAATTCAACTACCAAGAGGAAGGATATCACAGAGAAGCAGTGTCAACGCGGAAATATGGGAAAATGGAAGAGGAAGAAGAAACGACCGAAATCCTTTGACAATGATCTTTTTAATAATTTCTATGCTTCGGCAAAAAAGTAGCTGGGAGGATTACAATCACATGTTCAGTGAATGATACAGCAACTACATGCACTAGAAGTAGACATGCTCCACCCCCATGTTTCTACTGAACGGGCCTTGCCTTCGTCTGGGGAATAGAAACTCCCGTCGACGTCGAACAGAAGTTCAGGTCATGAGTCGTGCTACTCACGGCATTTACTTACTCGATGCGGTCATGGCCAAGATCATGTGCCATGCGCCTTGCTGTCAATTCCGATGGTAAAAAGCATGTGAAGGAACTGCAGTAACGAATAATTACTCTAGCGCATGCTCACAGCGGCCATTGATGTCATATGGAGGATGCCGAGGTACCTTACCGCTATCCAATCGGAGACGGAGTATTGCCAAATGTACCTAGATTCCGAGGTTATCCTTCTCACGACTCGCACACTTCGTAAGGAGAATGTCTCCGTGGGGAACGGGCAATTAATCTAGACGAGAACGCGGAGAAGTCCCGTATATTTGCTATTTGCATGTGTCTTCGAAGCGCGTGCACTCGGTTGGTTTGTTCTGTAAAAACCCGTTGACAGATACAGCCTCAGTAGCAACCGACCACCACGACTACAAAGCTTTCGATCAACCAAGTGTTTAGAGCTCTTGGTTTGAGCTTACTGCTAGAATAGAAATGTCCTCTTTTATGTTCTAAACAGTCATATGTCGTTCACACCATGGATCCCATCTTCTTCGACATATGTCGAGAGGTTTCAGGTCTTTTGTCATCTTTTTTCCGCTTAGCACAGCATACATATCTCTAAAATCCATTTAGTACCTGATCATAAGAACCATACGTAAAATCTCCGAAGTGGTATGTACCACACCTAATAACTCCAGTACGCCATTACCGGTACTGCTGTGTAGCTTGGTCTTTTCCGCACTTCCTTCCAGTACATTACATCTCGTTACTTGTTCGAAACGCCATCAAACCCCCGATTACTTGGTACCTCGGGGCTTCGACTTGGAAGCCGCTTTGTCTTTCTTCTCCTGCTTGGCCTTCTTTCTTTTCTCCTCGTTCTTCTCCTCCAGCTTTCGCTTGTGCGCTGCCTTCTCTTCTTCGGTCTTAGGAATCGGCTTAAAAAAGCCCTCGAGTCGGGCTTGCTGAGAGCTCTTCAGATTCTTCTCCAAGCGAGCACCTCCGCTGCGAACACGGTCCTCTGAGAAACCCTTCTCGGTTACCAGGAATTTGACGAGGCCTTCCATGTCGGGCTTCTCCCATTTGAAGTCACAATCGGGATGGTCGGCCTGGCGCACATCCGGCTCAAAGAATAGATCCCGTGCGTCCTTGTAGGGCCAATCTTCAGGGATGACATACTTCTTCTTGGAGTCCTTCTCGATTGCCTCGACTACCTTCTCTAGAGACCCGTGGTCGCGGATCATCTTGAGGGCAGTGCTGGGTCCGACCTTGGGAATCGGGTCGAGGTAATCGCAGCCGAGCAAAATGCAGAGATCGACAAACTAGACCGGGTTGTTAGATTCGAGCATAATTTGCAGTGGAAGGGTCGATATACCTGTTTCCTTTCCATGTTCAGACCTTCAAGAACCTTGTCCAGGCGGATCTCCTGAATGGGTTCCTTTCTTTGTTCACTGAATGTAAGATGTCGTAGGAGAATTGGAGTGTTGAAACAGAGGGTATCCATATCCTCACTGGCAGCTGCATATACCTTGCCGGCTTGGGCCAGGACAGCACACTGGGCCTCGGCTTCAGTAGGCGCAATGATGTAAGGAATACCCATGAGCTTCAACAGTCGTTGGCAATCAGCGTTATGCTCACGGGTGACGCGGACAGTTCGTCGTGAGAACTTCTCGATATCCTCTGCTGTACCCGTCTCCTTGGCCTCCTCCAGGCCTTCGGTAGCCTCTTGTTTGCGCTGGAAACGCTTGGCCAACTCGCCAGACTTGAGCTTAGGCGGCGCACCATCGAAGACATACAGTGGCTTGATACCGTTATCGACCATGCGGAGAGTGCGGTAAAACATGCCCATGAGATGCGACGTTGTCTCGCCGCTCTCGTTTGTAAGCTGTTGACCTTCGGATCGTACGGCGATGAGGAAACTGTAGATACTCATTGATGCATCCTGGAACATTGTAAGCTTGTGTTACTTGTACCCGACCGACTTTGAACTTACAATCGCAACTTTACGGCCGAATTGGTTCTTGATCTCACTCTCCTTGATCGCATCTGGAGCTTCCTCCTTGATGATCTGGAAGAGTTGTTTAATACCCATCTTTGCGGTTGTTCGCCTTCAATAATCTTGATATTTGTTGAAGAAGAAACTGTGGAAGTGATAGAAGAACTATGGTGACAAAGAGGGGAAAGGGTAGCTGATCAACGGAGAAAAAGAGATGAGGTGCACAAGAGAAAGAAGATGGAAAGGACTTAACGCGTGTGGGACATCATGACGCGCCTGTCGCGCCGGAAACCGCAGGGGTCTTAATTGACCCCACACCATGACTGCCTGGAGTTGAACTCACGATGAAATAACGATACCACATATTCAGTGACCAATAAAGACAAGGTAGTAAATACACGAATAATTCAAGTCAGGTTTACATTCAAGCCAAACATCTCATTTATACGCAGTCAACAGGAGGATTGCATACTTTCTACCAGCAAAACAATTTAAGGGCGAGAGGTTACTTAGGCAATATCATGACAGACAGCTACATAGGATAAAGATAAATGTATCGACGTTCAGGCTCCTAGCCCAGGTTACTGCGCCCCCCACCGACCTCCTGATCTCTGTTACCCTCGAGGCGGACCTCAAGAATTCTGGAGAATCCACCAGTCAGTAGATAGCAGGACGCACCCTATAGAGCCGGAAGGATGCTCGGGGCACCAAAACCTCTTCCCAACCCACCTCTGAGGCGTCGAACAAGCACGCGGAGTGCTTTCTTTAATATACCGCTCGGAATACAGAGCAGTCAAGGATGAGTCTCGCCTTGCGCTCCACCTTGCCGTGCGGATCATGTCACATTGATGATCGGAAAAGTTGGGCAGGAAAAGGAATCAGAATCTCACACGATCGCAATCGTGAACATGTGAACAGGCCGCATGTGTGTCGTAGGGGTATCGTAAGCTTCGTCCCCATCACTGTTCATTAACTCGTTTTTGACATCTAATTGCTTTAGTTAGTTCCTCAATTTTCGTTTATATCAAACAGCCCTATGTCCTTCTTCGGCTATTGTCCATGTTCTCAAGTGTTTTGTCAATTTCCATGATATCCAGCATCTCAACTTCCAAGTTTCGTTCGTCATCATCGACTGTGACGTCCGCTGCTGCGTTGAGGGTATCCATAAAGTCGAAACCGACCGCTGGTCGCGGTGGCAGATCAGCGTCTGATTCGCCCTCAATGCCATGTTTGCCCAACGCAGATCGAAGGCGCAATGTGCCCGGCTTCACGGTGCTTAGGTTGAATAGGTTCTTGGCAGGTCTTGTTTGCTTGCCATGCACAATAATAGCATCAGACTTGTCTCCCTTGGAAAACAGGTTTCGTCTTCGTGCGTTGACCACGGCACCAACAATCTTGCCTGGTCCATCTTCTCCCTCCCGGACAACAACGATCCTGGTCTCGCCATACACAATGACCTCCGCTGGTATACTGCTGTCTTGAGCGACGATACCGTGATCTGGGCCTATCAACAGCCCAACTCCACAGCATCTCTCACCGAGTAGACCGGTTGACAAATCCAGGAGCTTGATCATCTTCGCTGGCTGAGCACCACTGAAGATGTCCCCACCATTACCAGCAGCCTGTCGCAGTTGAGAATCCCAGAACCGGGTTATACCAGGAATGACACAGACGTGTTCCAGATCACCGACCCAAAAAACGACTGTTTCGTCTTGGATTGCACTTCCACTACTCGGCAGAGACAGCACTTTAATACCACCTCGGATAGTAGCCAAGCGGTCAAGTGTGAAGGCAGAGCTCAGCGAAGCGGTGGCTTGTCGTCGAGTGTGAGGAGTCATGGGCGCAAACTCTCCAGTGGTCTGTTCCTTGTTCTGCGTCGTAAGACTTCGGAGTGAGCTTGTTCCCTCTACATATCCAGAGACGCTAAAGGCTGTCAAAGCAGCTCCCTTGACGCCAGTCTGAAGTTTGCTGGAGAGGATAGCACCAGGTCCAGAAGGACTGACACCGTCGACGTCCCAAATGCCCCACATACCATCAGCAAGGAGCACCAGTATCGCGCGTCCATGTGTTATCCAAACAGCATCGATAATTGGTTTTCTTGTCGATGAGGGTCGAGTAAAGGGCTGGTACATCGAGAGCAGCCATGAACCCTGAACAGGAAATGGACCGGCGGCATCCGTGTCAGTAAAAGAAGGTCGTGCAAAATCGTAAACACGAACACCCTGTAGGGCTGAAACAGCAAGCAGCTGCGTAGTGTGCGTGGGGTTGAAGGATATGCTTGTAAGGGGATTAGGTAGGTACTCGGTCTGGAATGGCTCGACAGTTTTCGAGGGCTTGTCACTAGCATCTAGAGGGACGTCCCAGAGTCGGAGCACTCCAGAAGCTTCACGTGAGTGCGATGCCACGACTGCCCTGGGCTTTGTACCAGGTCTCTCGGTGGCTGTCGGCATGATCAAGTTGATAGCAATGCCCTCGCTATGCTTGTTCTGACCACCAAGTAGGATGAGCGACTCACCCCAAGCTCCGGAGCCTGCTCTGCCTGCTAGGAGATCGTTTCTGAGCTCGGGTCTCGCTTTACTCTCTGGTGAGGGAGGAGTGAGAGGAAGCGTGATGACATAGACATCGTTGGTGACACACGAAACGGCAAAAACCATCTTGTCGGTGAGCACTTTGGCTCCTCCCCAAGCAGCGTCCTCTGCGGGCCTCGGGGTCATGGGCATAACCGCGACCTTCAGAATCGCTGTTCCAAGCGCAAGATCGAGAGTCTGTACTATTTCTGGGTATGGACTATCCTCAACCTCGTCCTCGAATTGTGGTTTGTCCTCGTACTGAGATGCTGCCTTTGACTTTGCTGGTGGTTCATCGTCATCCGAGTCGATGATCATGATCGAATCATCCGTGGCTCCGTTCTGCTTCTCGGGTTGGGGTGCCTTTTTGGCAGTCTTAAATCGCTTCCCTCCTCGCCATGCAATCGTCACACCGTTCTCATGACCGTAGATGAGAATGGTAGCACCTTGGGGAGAGTATACGGGGTAAGTCTGAACATCGTTCACGCGGCGCGAAATATTATATCTGAGACAATTAGATGCTGTATGATCTAGCGCGCTGGGCGCAAAGACGTGAACTTACGTGAACTGGGTATTTTGCGCCGTGCGACGGATTCGAGGTGCTGGAATAGAGCCCATGTTGAGTTTGAAGTCGGGCAACTAAGCCCTGTGAAAGACGGCGGCAATACTCCGAGGGATAAAATTAAAGCTCGAGTTGTTTTGCGAGATGTAGGGTGATCATGAAAGTCCACTACTATTTACTTGATTTCTTTGTTTGTGCTGTTCGTTATGATGCTAAGCTAGGAACTTTTCTAACGCGACAGGCATCGCGACAAGCTCCCGAGCTATTATTTCATCACGTGACAATATTTCTCTGACCTACCCTGAACCGGCAGATGGTTCTGCTAGATACCTGTGTAGGTATGTACTGAAGGTTTCGGTTGCGAATTCTAAGTCGAAGACGAAAGTCTAACACTTCGCGATACGCACAGCTATAATATCATAAAAAGGAATAGATGTACATACCTAATGTTGCGCAGTCCGTCTCTCATCCTACAAAGTAAGATGTGTATGTACGTTTTGGATCATTGTAAGTCGCGGTATTGGATCTTTGGACTATTTCCCGTACTTAATTATTCGTCACGGAATATGGCATAGATCTAGTAGACGATTTTAAACATAGACTTGACGGATCACCAAAATACACATTGACAGGAAACAGACAGGATGTTGAAAAACAACATACTGGCGAGATATACACGAACAAGGTGTCGGCGCCGTGAACGAGCAGCTACGGAGTCGTTAGCTTTGCACAGTCCAAGCAAGGCGGTAAGACCAACAGTATATGATAGTATCGACAGCTCTACAATATGTGCACCGGCGCTTTGCCGTGCTATGAATATCAGGCAAGCAACCCCCTTAAACAGCATCTCAAACTTTAAGTCTTAAGTGGTGGTATATGACTATGCGAAATCCTACGTACAGGTGGGACCACAACCATCATAGTAGGTGAAGACAACAACCAAGTTGAAAAATAAATAAACCGACGAGAGAACATCAGGTACTACCAGTCAACCCACTGAATTCGTAATATCTCGGGGGTTGACGTCCCTCCCGCGTCCAAGTGCAATTCCTCCTGTGGCACCTCACTCTGTATCACACTATCCACCATGTCCGAAAAGGACCTGTCGCCCTCCTCTTTTTAGATTTATCCCCGTCCTGCCGACGGAGAAAATTTGTACACAGGAGATAAAACTCCCAGTCGTAAAGAAAAGAAAATAGACGTGCCAATTACACGCGGGTATAAGTGCCGCTAAAATGCCCTTATGCCAAGACGACGTCCATGATAAGGACAGATGGAAGTATGGCTTCTAGTAGGGCACTTGCGGCATTATTCCCATCTTCTCCAGTCGCTTCGATCAAGGCGTATTGTTAAAAAAAAGTAAGGAGGTAATGAGTGGATGGCGTAGAGGTAGCCCGGCCATGGAGCATGATTGATCAAATCCAGTCGTAATTTCCGCAGACGCAAAATAGTAGAAAAACGTCTAGTCCTACGCCCGAAAATCAAACACCGCCTAATCGTCGATAGTGATCGACTGGCAAACAGACATGAACTATCATCCCAATAAAACGCCGTGAATGCCAGGTGAGAAACAGATGAGAAGTATAGACCTTGAATAGCCGAGACTGGAGACTCGCTTAAGCGTTTGTGACCTGATGTTCTATTAGTATGGTGGTTACGAGCTCACTGCTACAGGCTAACTTACCCGTAGAATTCTTCGGGAGTAATCTTGGTTATCAGCGATGCTGCCATCGCTAAGCCGTCGGTGAGCCATAACGGGATCGAGACGAGAGTCAGTCATAGAGATACTGCCGCTGCTACCAGGGGGCTTGGAGCCGTTGATGAAGGCATTCACGGCAGCATTTCGTCGATGCTCCTCCTCAATCTCGGCATTTCGTCGGCGGCGAACAAAGAATATGGCACCACCACCGATTGCAGCAACTACCACAACCCCTACTACAACTCCGGCGGCGATAGCGGCCACGTTGGGGCCATCTTTCTTAGGTTCAGAGGCCGCCTCTGAAGTTGCAGCTGCGTCGTCAGTTTGAGTTGAGGCAGCGGAATCGTCTCCAGCAGCGGTGCTGGCAGCAGCCTCAGTTGACGAGGGCGCAGCACTCGACGTGGACTTCTCCTCCACGTAATTGTCGGGTCCTAGTTCTTTTCCTGAGTTGAATACGGAGTAGTATTTCTTGAGTGCACCGCAAGCTTCGTAAGGCCAGCCAGGGCATTCCCAATCACATTTGTCATCGTCAACCTGATCACCATCTTGTGGGTAAAGCTGACCACAATAACATGAAGAAGCCTGCATAGCGAATACGGCGTACTTCTTCTTGCATAGATTCCAACAATAACCAGATGTTGTTGAGGTTCCCGAATATACCTCGGTCATGTTGCCAATGGACTTCCAGCAGCCTTGGCCCTTCATCTCGTTCAAGACGGGTTTCGCAACAGGCCATTGTTCTCCCCTTATCTTTCCACTGACTTGTCCGTTGACGCCGACAAAGCTGGCGGCCGCAATGGCCATTGACACAAGTGTTGAGTTCTTCATGGTGATTTCTCGACACCGGAAGTTGAGAGAAGAAATCGGTAGACTAGAATTATGATGTGTTGATCGTCGACACGGACTTCGAGTCAGATCAACTGTAATCGAAGTGAACCGGATCCAAAAGTCGTCGGTGTACCGGAGCCTTGTCCACACCAAAGAACTTCAGTTGGCAGGTTATCGGTCGTGCTTGTCGTCGTTGTTGACCGAAATGGAGCACTGTCAATTCCTCCTGGATGTCTGATGAAGATGACTGACGTTTGGTGACTTGGTTTAGCAGTGCCGTCGAATTGTAAGGGATGACGGTGATCTAGGGTCGACTGTATAAATTGTGAGACGGTTGAGTCGAGGCAGTTGAACGAAGATCAAGATGCCGCGGATAAAAAAAAAAGACGTGATGAGAACAGTAAAAGAGAGCGATGATCGTGATACTGAACACGATACGCTTCAGACAGAGATGAAGAAAGAACAAACGCTTTGAAAGTGTGGGGAGATGAAAGAGGGACTGGAACGAATGTACGGCCGGAGGTAGTGGCTTGTTTTGTTGAAAGAGGAGATGGGACTGAGATGGGGGATGGAAGGAGAGAAAGGTAGCAGAAGCGAGGCGAAGCGAGTCAGAGAGAACAGGAAAAGGAAAGGGACCAGACGTGCAAGTGAAGGGGAGAGCCAAGCCAGACATGGGGCCTCAGAGTAGCAGCCAGTAAATGCAAAGAGACGGCGAGACAAAGGAACAGGGGGTACATGGGCACCTACCATCTGGTGGATCCACTGTCAGGGATTCAACAAGGATTTGGTCTCCATCTTGGATCAAGTTGAGAAGCTGGCGGATAAGCTAAGGAGGTCAGAATCTTCTTTTGCACAAAATCACGCATTGCATAAGCTTTTTCGTCGACGGTCAAACCGCTAAGGCCCTCTAATCCGACCGAACACGCACCAATTGGTGCACCTGAGCACTACTTTTGCCGACCACGAAGTAGAAATGCAATCTTTTAATTGGCGCCACCCGTTAGTATAACGACTAAACGGTGCATCACTTACCCATTTTGTGTACGCTAGCCAGGTTGCACAAACCTTGAACAACGACATGCACAACTCTAATGGGGGCAAACTGCCTAACTTAGCCGCTCGTACCTGATGCCACCGTGCCTTCCCTGCCTGCCCATGGTCTAATATGCCTGGGCATGGGCACAAACACGAAACCACGCCGTCAATCACGGAAACATCTTTGCTCAGGTCCCCAACCACTGACAGGCACAGGCACGAGCACAAGCACAAACGCATACAAAACTGCTGCGAGACAGAGAGAAACACCATCTTCAACTCTTAGCTGATTGTAGCAGGCGTTATCCATCACGAGGCTAACAAAAGGCTCGGGACAAGTAAGCCGCAGCCATTTCGCGAGAGTCTCGTTAAATATGGGCGATTTTACGTCTTCGACATTACGGTACCATTCAAACACGCCTCGGCCCTTGAAGAAGAAAGTCTCTTGTACCTAGAGATGTCCTCATTTCCGAGCCTTTGTACCTCAATCTTCCGACCGCTTCCAACCATCCCCTGGATTTCATCAAAGCAGACCCCCTGAGCCGCAACCACCCCCCTTATGACCATTTCAGTCTGCCACGCCATCCGCCGGGGTACCACTGGAGCCGCTGCGACCGCTGAACCCGCCTGTAAGCAAGCCACCTCATCCAATACCTGGGATGGAAGTTTGGAATGTGCTGCCACCAGTCACCAGTGGAACACGCGATCTACGTTAGGCGTTGGATCTTCAAAAAGACGCTCGACACGCAGGGCCGTCCCAGTCCGTCCGAGAGCCAACGACTCAATGCTCGACCTAAGTATCGATAGTAGCGACATCGTGTTTGACTTGTTGGCAGCGGATTCAATTATGTCCTAATTCGTGCCAGCTTTACCTTTTGTGTGGTTCATGACAAGTTTGTGAATGATATTCAGGAACACAATGTCAAATACGTACTGTGCCTCCATCACCCAAAGAAGGACATTATACCGCAGATCTAGACTAGACTTGGCTTGGTTTCAGAACACCCCCAATTTATCCGGTTTAATCACAACAGACTACACAACTGTCGATATGCTGCTATGTGTGTAGTCCGGTATCGGTTTCAGCTGCAATAAGTATAAATTACTCTTGATTTTGTCGAGATCTTGGATGAAGAATATCTTGAGCGACGATGCCTTGACTGCATCTACAGGACAAGGTCAGAGTCTAGAGTCGACGATTCTACACCTTACAGCTATCGTTATCCCTCTGCACTCACATAATCTTGGCTGAACCTGACCTTCCGAGACAGGTGGAGACACCGAGTTCATTTGCTTGTCAATGCACTCCCCGTGGTCGCGCGCCACGAAGTTTTCATAAGTTATGCACTATGCAAATGGGACTATCCACGAAGAAGCGCACGTCAGCTACACATGCATACGGCGACAACCTGTCTCGATCCACGTGTCTCGTGAACCTTGCTTTTATGGAAAAGACAATGTCATTAATCTATCCGAGATACAACCTTTGATGTTCAAGACGGCGCAGTCTTCTTAATAAGAGTATCCGACAATTATATAATGGATCCAGATTGAACGACAGTCTTGGGAGTCTGCGATCATGGCAGGGATATTTCCATTTCATGTTATATAAAAAAAGTGATAGCCCACTACGATTGAGAGCCTTCTCTTTAAGCGATTATCAAAGGTGCATATTGTCAAGATCACGCTAATGATTCAACCAGTAACCAATGTCTCGGTATCGACTCCGTAACCCTGCAACGAAAGATCGATGGGACTGTTGGTTCACTCGATGCTAAAGCGTTCCCAATATTAAAGCGTTCCCAATATTCAACAATCAACAATACATACATCCGCTATTATGTACAGGCAACTCGAAAGACGTAGCTTCTCGTCCCGATTCGCAATCATTGTGGTGGAAACGAAACACAAAAACGCCATTTCTTGGCACAGACATTTCGGTATCAACGGGTTTGTTGACAAAACTTAAAAGTGTGAATCCCGCGTGAATCGTGAATCGATCGCTGATTATCTGGGCATTCTGTTATATTCATAAAAACTAGTGAGAGTACACAAGGCTTGAGATTCAGCTGAGATTCAGCTGAGATTCAGAACAAGAAAAGAATACGATCTTGTCGAAAAATTACCTCCCAGATGAATCAACCTCAAATCTACTGATCATACACACATAGGAGGGAGGGACTGCTCACAATTCTGGAATCGATCCGCCAGCCAGGCGCATAAAACTTATTGTGGGTTTCGCTTGGTTTAACTTTTACAGGACTTACTACATAAGGCCAACAGACATGAGAAGATGATAGTTCCTTGTTTATGCACCCTTCACATAAGGTTATCATCGAACCCAAGTCTGCTCTCGGTTTGTGGTTGGTCAAGACGATTGGGTTCCTACATTAGTTGCGGGACTTACCCCTTTTGTCGACATATGCAAAGCAATTGCTTCATTTGTCTTTGTTCGAATGTCACTTGTGGGTCGCGTCAACCTCCTTCATAAAAGGGCCGCGAGGCAGTTGGCTACTCAATTTGTTCTCAGAGTTCCGAGGTTGATAGGTGCTTGCACACCAATGCAACAGATCGATGATTGCTGTCGTTCGCAGGACCATTAGCCTGGTTGGCTGACGCATGGTGTATACATAGTGTACATCAACCAACGGCTTTGGATAAGTTCTAGGGCACTCCTGGCGCGACAGACTCCAACTGTCAGCAAGAAAAGCCTGTTCAACTATCTCCGAATAGGGTCTGTCCCTATTACCATGCCCTACATAGTACATGCCATGCCTATCCCCTGCTATAGCTGCCAAGAGATGAATCAAGCCGTTACAGTTAAATACACGATAGCGACGTGATGCCAAGACAAAACCCCGTGGAGATTAGCTTTGATCAAGGGATCGGTGGATAATATCACAACTGCAGATTGTCGTACATATCATGGATGTACGGTTATTAACAATGCAGCTTGGACACGCAGATTTCATGCCCTCGCGGATCTTCAGTTCCGCCGGAACGACCGGCTTTATAGCAAGGTCAAACGGAGTTAAGAATTCATCGAGCATCGCCTCGCATTGATTAGTATATTGTACGATGTGCCAGCAATCCATCGCCCAAGTTTCAGCACTTAGCATCACGAAGGTCCTGTCGATTTAGCCATAGCCATCCTTCTCTGGGCCAATGCTCGCCAATATATGTGCAAATGATGTTTATTTGCAACCCGTGTGGCCGAACAGCGGTTTTTCGTCAACATGAAGATCTCGGAGTTGGTAGACTTAACATGGCTTTCGTTCCGAGCTGTCCGCCAAGACCGTTACTGTGCCTCATCAGTTGACTTTGTAGAAGAAGGACCGCAGTATGTTCGCCTTCTTATTCTTAACCCTTTATTTTGGAGCCATGATTATATTCTCAATTCCACGTTGAAAGCACGATTATTATCATCCCGTTCAGCTATTTGTACACACTTGCAGCATTATACGGAGAACGTCTAAGTAAGTGGCATAGCTGCCATTGAACACGACGAGGGTGATCCCTTATTATTCAGCATTGGGAATAACAATGACGGCCTGTGTTATTCTGGCATAACTCAATCCACTTCGCCCGTATCATGGGCACCCTTATTACTGTACGGTAAGGTGGGTATAACTTCGCTCCCCTGCCATGCACAGGCTTCCGTGTTTGGTGGCCGTCCGCTGGTATGCGGGCCGTTCATCACTGGCTATATTCAACCTTGCCTTACGGATACTGAACCCTTCTAACCTTCTCTTTTCCCTACTGGAGACATCTGTGAAATTGATTGATCAGCTGTCCTGGCTATTTTTGGAAGATTCAATCTTAAAAGATCAACACGCATTAGTGGCCGCCATCACCTACCTCCCTGAATCGATTTCAGTGTCATGAATTAGATTCAGAGGAGATCGAGACTGTTGGCTTTCTTGATTTTGTTGTTGTCTTGCATCGCTAGTGCGATCATATCCAAGGCCTGGAGTTTCCTGAGTCCTGGTTTTCCTCCAAATTTTTGTCGGATCGTCTATCCACTGAGGGTACGATCATCTGTGAACTTTGCCACCAACGATACCCTCCCTGTGCGGTCTTGACTGGTGGCGCTAGAGAAAACAGGACTGACTGCCATGCCAGTTCAAGACCCAGAGACATTGCCTTCATTTTTGTCTCATTGCCCTACTAGCCTTGGGTTCATCCACCACGCGATACCTATTGGGATTTTTGTATCGAGATTATACAAAGACTACTTGGCATTGCGGATTTCAATTTCATATGGTCAGTCCTCCCTGGTGATCGTCTGTTCACCGTCATCCCTCACGGATATTGCCTTTAATGGCTGTATCAACTCAAATGCTGTATCGCAACACCGGTTAGGACTTTTGCAGTGTTGCAGCATCAAGGAACTGCCTGAACAGCAGGTACCGCCGCATATTTGTGTACTGTTCTCTCAGGCACATGCTGTTTCCTGGCTGGATTGATCCTTCGCCTCGGCCACCCACAACATCCAAAGATTCTATGTAGAGTCAGAATTGGCTTCTCTAGAAATGCATGTCAAAGGGTTCATCACTTACGCAAAAAACACCAAGAGCAATCCTCCGGAAACCCCTGAGCCAAGTCCTGCGCCAATCCTCTGCCGCGAGCTCAAATCTGTTGATATGTTAGTGTAACTACTTATATAGAGAAGTCATCATCAAGTGGTGGCTCACCATGTTCGGTCCCTAGGTTCGGTCCACCAGCATCTGTTGGTTGCGGACGCCCACTGGCCGTTGCAGTTAAAGTTGGCCTTGGCAAAGGAGCACTGCTTGCATCTGATGGATCCGCCGTCGCTGACGATTCGATTGTTGAAGTGGTCTCACCACCAGAAGCCGTTTCTGCGATTACTGTCACGGTAGTCCTAAAAGGCGCGCAGAAGTACCCCTTTGCCGACAGCCCTGGCCATGTGTACGTTGCACATGCCGGGAGGGAGTCGCCAATGCTACAGTCGGTCTTAGCATCATTCTTGACTTAGGCCTAGATGTCGCCTACCACTCTACAGTGTGACCGTTGGATGATGTGCCTGATTCAATACATGCAGTCGGAATGGCACAATTTAAGCCATCGCAACATCCAACATATATATTGCTGTGTTCCAGTATGGATAGGAAACCACACGATCCGGGTGAGCAGTCAAGGGCACGATCAATATCTGAGCTCGCACATTACCTATTAGCTGGTGACCGGAATTGAGGTACTGACTGATGAGGCACCTACCGCCATTGATATATCCGCAGATAGAATCGGATCCTGAGCCACTGTCCAGTGATTTGACCAGTCCGACGAGGCTAAAGCTGAGAACGAAGTAGGATATGATTGAGATATCGTATGTCCTCTGGATAGAACTAGATATTTCCGATGCGACATGTAAGCCTGGTCAGTCAGATGAGAAGAGGGGACCTTACATATTGGAAGGAACCGAAGGGCACAACAAGGCTCGGACCCTGATCAAGCAAGTATGACACGCCACTTTTGGGCTCAATGTCTTTTCGCTCTTACAATTGGATCCTGTGGTCGCATGCAGACAGTCCATCTTCAGCCGCAGCTGCACAACCGCCACAGCTGAGGCAATGCGGTAAGACGGCTGGATCACATTACCAGTTTTATCTTTGAAGGTGATCCTCTGGGGAAAGTAATTCCCTTCATGTTTCCTTCAGATCAAACAGCAGTCAGTATGTCGAGCCTCAAAGTGGATTGCTCGCAATGGACGGAACTGGATGACTTCAGTAGCTACATCCGCCTTCTCGACTCCAAGACCCAGTTCAAGAAGGATAACTTGGAAGCCTGTCAGAGCGAAATATGTACTGCGATATACGGCATAGGCAATCCTGACATATCTGGCATTGGAGTGTGTCTGAGTACTACTTTTTAATGGGTGATCGCTGACTTCATATACCAGGTTACCATCGGCTATGTTCTTGAGATTACACTCAGTGTTTTCTTGTCCCTTGCAGTCATCGTACTTAGGCAAAGCGGAAAGACCGGCCAGTGGCATCATATTGCAAAAACCGGCCTGGCAGCTTTCGTTGACTCGGCCGCATACTTTGCACTCTCGCTGCAGCTTGCGACAATCGCGGTGCTTGTACGCAAAGATTACGGTATTAGTACCACAGATCTGGGCGCTATAGAAGCTCGTATTTCTCAATCTGTGGCCGTGGTGAGCATAATGCCACTCTTGTATCCTATTGCTCTCCTAGAGCCTCCGACAAAAACATACCCGAGGGACAATGTGAAGCACAATGCCAGACTACTGTTGTTAAGTTTAACAATAGCCTTATCATTCTACCCATTCCTATCTAGATGCATATACGCTTTCGACGTCAGTCCAATCGGCAATGGCGAAGGGTCAGAGGTATCGTCGGCCGACTGGAACGCTATCGAAGACATGTGTTTCCCCAAAAACTACAGACACCTGGGAGAGAACATGACCTACCGGTCCTTGGACGGGTTAGGACTCGCCGCCTCCCTATTTGCATACCTATTCTCATTCTGGCTCCTAGCCGGTCTTCCCAAAACGCACTCCCATCTCAACGATAAGGCACAAACAGGTCAAAGAGCAGGGGCCGAGCTTTCTTGGCGAGACCGAGTCAACGTTTGGTTTAGTGACAGGCCAATTTTTACTGTGGTACCGCTCTTTGTGGTTATTGGGTTGTCTATACCATTACTATGGGTGGTCTTTACTTTGAGGAAAGTCCAAGGGGAGATGTCTGAAAACATGGGACAAGAGTACGCTGGAAACGAATGGGGCTTCGGCCAAATTGTTTCTATTGTTTTGTTCATCCCTGTTGCAGTTGAGATGGCATACCGATGGAGGTTCGGGCCAGCATATGATCAGTAAACCAATAGTGCGAGACAGGAAACAAAGGCTTGATATTTTTGATGACTAGACTTGTGTACTTCTAGAGCTCAGGCGCGTTGGCATTGAGCAAAGGCAATGCCAGTGAGACAATGGTTAGGAGCATTGGTGCCCCTCTTGTTGGAGTTGACGAGCATACAAGATTGGCTGTTTGACATGTCGATTAGAGGTTATAGGATTTGCTGCGATCCATGGAGCACTCACTTGTCCTTTCCTAAGGTACATCTGCAATCCGTATCAGTCTTTCCGGAAGCGATAGATCCCTTCAACCCATCTCCATTGATGGCGACCGGCATATTGGTGTAGGGGTAGCAAGAAGTCTTGCACCTGCCCTTTAGGTTGAAGCCATCGCAGACTTTGAGGTCACAACAAGCAGCTGAGGCGAGATCGGCCCCGAGGGTGATGGAGAGCAGGGTAGTAGTAAGGGTTGTGAACTTCATGGTATCTGTTTGAGACGGGGACTGATTTGCTTGATAGTTGAGTAGATTTCCGTGGGAGAAGGCCACCTACTTATACCTCGCCTTCAACCTCGTATCATGGGGACTATTACTGACCGACCTTCCACAAGCTACACACAGGCCTTGTGTCTTTATGCTGCCTCTTCATCGACAGGCCTGGCCCAACAGACGGGCGGCAACAGGGTGGGTCTGATTAGCAGGTGATTTTTACCACTCGGTCTTCATCCCTAAGCTCCGTGATGCAGGCTTCTGTCCAAAGGAAGCACTCTTCTTGGTGTCTCGAGTGCCTCGTCCTCAATACAGGAGATCAGTAAACACTTCGAGAGTCGCGAAACTACAACATTACCTAGTTACAACATTCAATTTACAAAATGGACAAGACTCACGATTGAAGTCTGTAAATACCAGTGGCATTGTTCTACCGCACGTTACGTATTGACTCGTAGCCCATGAAAAACCTGTTGGTTGAAGGGTCGTTGGTCGTAACATGGTAGTCTTCAAGAGGCTCCATGGCAAGGATGTGTATGGATCTCGGCAACGGCGGGGATCCGGCTCATCCATTTTGTCCCTTACGCAAAGACCTCATTGGTGATGCTCACAACGTCTACAAGGGTCAACCAACAAATGTTTCTAGCTTCCG
The DNA here is from genome assembly GCA_013618295.1 of Fusarium armeniacum. Classification (NCBI taxonomy): domain Eukaryota; kingdom Fungi; phylum Ascomycota; class Sordariomycetes; order Hypocreales; family Nectriaceae; genus Fusarium; species Fusarium armeniacum. Next base: position 38,375 of record JABFER010000119.1, on the reverse strand, counting down.
AGGTTAGCTCCTGTTGGCAGCTGTTGGTTGACTTGAAACTTCAAAGACAAGGCTTCGTTTACTAAAGTTCCTGAATACGTACGTACCTATCCAATTAACATAAGTAGATTCGGAACATAGCATTTGTATGTAAACACTATCAGATCATACAACAAGGAAGATCATACGGAGTATGTGTATAACTGTTTGCGTACGATGGCTGTGTTGCTGCTGTTAGCTGCGGCACTTTATACGAACACTGAAATAACTCCCCTGTTGGCCACCTTGAATGCGTAAGGCCTTTTTGTAAATTTGGTTTTGAATACATGACTATGGTCTGGCAAGATTAGCCACCGTTTGCCTGCCTAACGCATGAGTAATGGCTTGATGATACCGACTACCGTCGAGCCATGGCTTCCCTGCACGGGCTTTCTGCAAAGTACCAGGGGGCACCAACACGAGAAACAAAACTAAAAGTCGAACCAGCAGAGTATTAGTTTGAGGAACAACAGAAATCACTCTCATTCCATCCGTACACGGGTCATGCTTCGAGGCACAGTCCGAATTACTTTTACTGCGCTAGGATATACACCATACAACAACGTTGCCGCCTTCAATACAATGCGCATAGCAACATGCCTATAGTATTTAATCTTTCACGCCTTGCATCCGTGCTCGCCTCTTTATAGCTAGCATGTTCCTACAGTTAGTCTGGGCTTCGCTTATGGTCTCCTTCGAGGGCGTAGTTGACCACCAATTTTGCCTCTGTGTTTGGACAACATGGGAAGCACATATTGGTCCGACGTGATATTGGTAGTTAAAACACCTTCCCATAAGATGATTCGAGCCTGGTGCCACTAGCTGTTGATCAAGATAACAGTTTCGAGGTTGGCGAATGCCTTGCTATTACATAATATAGCAGTACTAATTCAATTACTTCTTTCCGGCATTTTTAACTTCAATATTTATCAGTTGAGTTGTGTTAGTTTTTCCCATGAACTATACTGTTGAGCTCAGACTCTACCATAGACATTGTAGCAGCACGCCTTGTGTCTCACTGAATATTCAGCGATGCGAATTACATCTCAAAGCCTATTTGAGGTAAACCATATATTATGAGAGTGGAGGTCTTTTAAAACGACTGTCTTGTGGTCAAATCTGAGCCTGTAACAACTTTTGGCGTACTTGCCAAGGGAAACCGCGCAACCCATTGTGAGTGACAGAGAAACTTACAGTTGGCACAACCAAGAATAAGATAGTTACAGGAAGGAATTAAGATGGTAACTATTTGTTTCTTGGATCTTTTGTAGGGCGCAAAGGGACATCTGATATTTACAACTCCATAGGCGGCAACTATCGACATTACCCTAGAGATGATGTAACTTCTGCAGTCTGTTTGCCTACAACTATTGCTTCATGTCAAGAGCATTGGGCTTGTCGATATGAGAACCTTAGTTGTTGTATTTAAATCATTGTTTGCGACAGAAAGTTAAGAAACATCGTCAAGGTTCGTGCGCTAAAAATGCGCTGAACTGCATCCCATCAAGCTTTTCGTCAAGAAGTTAGTTTAAGGATTCAAGACTATATATATAAGAAGCAATGACCAGAAGAAGATTTCATTCCCAGGCCATTTCTAGTTCAATACAGGAAAACACCAAAGATGGATAGGCGCAGGATAAGTGTATCGCCCTCGACGAACCGTTAATAGCGACCCAACCATCGTCAGACATGAAAAGCTTGGATCCTCACCTATATGCCCTGGGGGAAGCTGGAGCCGGGAAGTACAACCGATGCAAATATCCGGGCGAACGATTCGACAAGTTGTACCTGGTCATCGTCGCTGAAGTATCAGTCCATCAGGACCCCGAAAAGCCTCCAAACTTGGAGACGACATTCAGTCCGCGATTTCGCTTCTATGTCTCAGAATTTTCATCATAAACAAACCACAACAACTGATGAAAGTCCTATTATTGCAATAGCTCTTCAGCCTTCACATATGTTGCAAGACAGCGCTTAACCAGAGCTTTGGGTTGGACAGCAACCATCCAATGAATGGAATGTGTCTCTCCGAAGACATAGACAGGGGGCATTAATGACTTGCATAACATTCATGGGATTGAAATTGGTAGGCTGGGGTCATGACTAGCATTAGAGTTGACGAAAGCTGCAAAAAATATCGGTAGTCGCTGAGCATAAAAAGCAAAATGTTTATTTAAAAATGATTAAGAATGCAATCCAAAAGACACAAGTTCTTGTCGCGATAAGTCTAAGTCAACGTCATAATATACCGCTGTCAAATTTACGACCTTGGAAAAGGATGTCAAGTCACAAACAAACCTAGACCTAGACCATACTTGGCGCTGGCGTAGACACCAACCTCCTAAATTACCCCCTTTTGAGGTCACTCAATGAGAGGGGAAAAACGAAACCTGATAATTAACGGATGGCTTAATTTAATTTAGATTTTCATTAGCTCTCCTAATCTAATACCATCAACCGTTTTTCCTCTTCATGACTCCACATGTGACATATTGCCAGATATTCATAAAGACGATCTCGAATACGACGCGACTCTTTCTCTCAAAGCGCGTAAAGTCTTTATTCATTCTTCTTCCCTTCCTTTCTTCATCGCCGTTATAGTACTTCATTTTTAATCTTGATGGTCATGAGACTTTCTCTTCGTTTGATCTGATGACAGACGGTAACAAGCACCACCCCTCCTCAGGTCGACGCATGCATCACGCCAGCCACTTTCTGGTTCAGTTTCTAGTACACCGACTGTTGTAAGTCGAGACAAGTTGAAGACCTTAACTTGACATCTCAACTTCATTTTTCACAAAGAGAACAATATAAAAATGGGTTTCTCGAGTGTGAACAACGACTCGCCGCGATCCTCAATGTCGCGTCTCTCCGATGAGTCGCCTCTGTCGCCAGATAGTTTCCTAGGTCACTATCCTTGGCCAAGTACCAGCACTGTCGCTCACAAGCGCTATGAATCGCGTCACATTTTGAGTAAATATGCCAACTTTTCAGACTCTGTGTTTCATAAACACTGACCCTTTTAGGCGATGCGGACAAGAAGAAGCAAATTGAAGCTTTCTATCGGGATCTCATCTGGTCAGATCCTTCGATAGCAAAGGATGCCCTCAGGACGCAGCAGGGACCTCGAGCACCCAAAACCTGCGAATGGATCATGGGCGTGCAAGAAGTCAAGAACTGGTTGAAACCAGAGACAGAGAATCAGCATGTCTTGTGGCTTTCTGGCAACCACGGAAGAGGAAAATCGACCATGGCTGTCTATCTCGCAGAGAAGCTTACCAACGACTTTGCCACCGATCCTACCAACACATGCGCCTACTTTTTCTGTGGCTCCAAAGATGTACTGAGGAACAGCGCTCAGGGGGTTCTTCGGGGACTGCTCTCACAGATCTTTCAAAACCACCCACATCTTCTCAGCGACAGGATCCGCAGAAGACACGCTCACCGCGGTGGTCGTGTCTTTGAGAAACCCCAAGCGCTCTGGAACCTGCTCGTAGAGGTCGCTTTCCGATCTGACCGTCATATCTTCTGCGTAATTGATGGACTGGATGAGTGTGACGCAAACTCCCGAACTCTTCTTTTGGAGCTCATCGAGGAGACTTTTCACGGCGAGAAGCCAGCAAAGAACCTTAGTCTTGTTATTACCAGTAGACCAAGTTCAAAGATCTACGAGTACTTGGGCGAGTTTACTCATCGAGACCTCGATTCATTCTCACAGTCAAAGAACGATGTGGAAGTCTTCATTAACCAGCGTGTCCGACATATTGCAAGTAAGCGGGGCTGGTCAGGCACAAGCACTACCCAAGTGAAGCGTGTCTTCCAAGCGAAATCCGAATACAACTACCACTGGGTACGTTATGCCAGCGAAAGTATCTGCAAGCTTCGTTGCGCAGAGGATGCCATCAAGTTCCTCAAGGGGTTACCCAACGGCTCTGAATATCCCACCAACAGCACATCAATCAACCAGAAACGAGAAAACGTCGAACATCTGGGTTTTGGCAACACAGATGAGGACAGAGAAAAGCACCACGCGCGCCTCAAGTCGCCAGTTGTCAGTGCGATACTAACCGGAAGAGTCGAAATGCTGGCATTTCTCCTCAAGAAGGGCGAGTCGATAACACCATACACGATTCGCGCTGCAGCGAAATGGGGATGCGTCGGAATGCTCCAAACAATCATGACGCTGCGACAGGATGAAATCTCGCGTGACCAAGACCTTTCCTGCGCCGCGGCCGAATGTGCTACCGTTGATATGATGAACATCATTTTCAGACACCGAGAGTTCCGATGGAGTGACGCTGCCATGATTGGAGCCACAAGAAATGAGCGCCATGGACTCGACATACTTAGCTTGTTGCTCAAGCTGCATGGCAACGATATCCAGCTCGATGAATGGATGATGGGAAACATTGCTAGCGTCTGTCACCCACGAACCATGGATTACCTCCTCACCGAGTACGGACGTCGCATTCAAATCACCACAGCCGTAGCTGAGCGAGCCATCGAGAACCGCCATGGACCAGCTATGCTCAGAGTCCTTCTCAAGCACCGAGCGCATGAGGGTTTCGTCGACGAAGAACTCATGATCCTTGCATTGGCCAACACCCGCAGCCGACCAGACTTCATGGCAATCTTCCTCGAAATGCCACGATCCCAGGTTCTGTTCACGAAAGAAGTCGTACTAGCAGCGATCACCGCGCCCGAGAAAGATTCAGATGACTGGGCCCCCGAGGTTCTCGAAATGCTCCTCAAGAACCGCGCTGACGATGTTGACATTGATGAGGAAATCGCTATCGAGGTGCTATGGGAGCTTGGGTACCCTGGTCTGCAGGTCATCTTTGAGCACAAAAATGAGAGTGTCCGGGTGACGCAGGGTCTTCTCGACGCTGCAGCAGGTGTATGCTCAGCGAAGGAGTTCCCTAGGCTGGTGGAGAGAGCTGAGGATGACTTTAACATCACCCAAGATATGCTCATAAACACGACCCTCAACGTGCGACATGGCGATAGACTCCTCCCCGTGATGCAGAGATATTTAAAGGGGTCTCTGAGTATCGGCCAAGATGCTATCGAAGCCTTTCTCAAGGCTGGACAAAACGGGTTTAAGAGCTTGCTCGTCCTTTTACTCAGGGATCGTGGCTGCAGAGTCAACCTCACTAGAGGTGCTCTGCGCTCATGGATCCGTGATGACCAAGTCTGCCGCGGCAGTCTAGCGTTTCTCTTTGTTGCACTTCACTCCGGATGGTGCAAGCTGTCCGATGAAGTGACTGGCTCCAGATGTGAGAGACTGGAAACTCTTATCAAGTATTATGCCGAATTGGATGATGTGAGGCAGACTTTTGCCGAGGCGATGGAGCGTTCCAAGAAGGAGATGCGTGGGTGTTGAGTGTTTTGGCCCAATGCTATTAACGATTTTATGAGAATATGGTTTATGATGGATCAAGTGTGCAACCGGGTGGTTGCCGCCGTAAATACCTGGTTATTGGGCGGACGGGTCACCGGATAAAATATTATGTATATCTGTAATAAGTTAAAGTCTAGATTTAGTTTGTTGTAATACTCTACTTTTATTCACCGTTCAACTTAACGTTTATATCTACGGGTAAACAGTCGGTATAGGACATTGTGGATCTTTCTGATGGGACATGTTGATCGTACGTCCCCATAAAACATCCAGGAACAAGGCACGATTGAGGATCCGCGTCAAGTTAGAGCACTGATTAACCCCAGATCCAATGCTAGGTTAGTCTGGGTAGTCCGAGCCACCAACAGCACTAAGTTCAACAGCTCAGTACGCGTGAGACTTACACAGGGGTTATTGTACGAAGCGAAGAGTCGGTCACAATCAATCAGCCATTGTCAATAATGATCACCGCCAACTTTTTGACGAAGCTGTCATGACAACGCATAGTGTAAACGAAACGAGCCCCGGTCAGAGAGGTGCTGTAACAAGCTGAAAGCTGCTTGTTCCTGTTCCTGTTCCTGATACGCACATTGATAAGATGAGACAACGCTTGTGCAATGCAGATAAAGATGCATGCCTAAGGCGGGAAGGCGTCTGGTAGGTAGACTGCCTAGTGGGTGGCAGAAAAAATGACCTCCAAGCTTTAGGTTACAAAAATAAATGAACTAAGCCTTCAGTCTAAATGCCATAAACTGACCTACTAGTTTTATCATCCACACATCGAGCGGCCATTTCTTCTGATACCCTGAGGACTACCTAGACACTTACTACCCGGTGTTGGTTGCCAGGCAGGGAAAGTGGAGACGGGGAAGGCGCAATGGTGCGTCATTGCCAGACAAGTCACAAGGTCATTCGCAGGGGGAAGGCTTCAATGGCCTGGAGGCGTGAGGCGTTGTTGACGAATCCAGGCAGGTGCGGCCGAAACAGGCCGCAAACACGCGCAATAAGCTTCCCCCAGCTCGGACTGACCTGAGCTCCGTCACTGTCACTCTCCGCTTTCTCACTTCTTAACCAACCATCTATCTTCTCTTATCTCCCTCCAACTCCATCTTGCATCTTGCATCTTCATTCTGCATCAACACCACAGCTCGCAATACTCTTTGTCGAGCATCTTTATTCGCATCCAACTAGGTCGCATTCTGAATCCGATTGCCCATCATGAAGAGCGCTCTTCTTACCGCTGCCGCGCTTCTGGGCTCTGCCCAGGCCGGCGTCCATAAGATGAAGCTCAACAAGGTTCCTCTTGCTGACCAGCTGGTACGATTGACTCCCATCATTACGCGCTCCGTTGAAGCTCTCTAACACAATCCGCAGGCAATGAACTCCGTTGAGGACCACCTCCAGAGCCTTGGCCAGAAGTACATGGGTGCTGCTCGTCCCAAGAACGCTGCCGACTATGCCTTTGCTACCAATGTTCCCAGCGTTGAGGGTGGCCACCCCGTCCCCGTTTCCAACTTCATGAACGCCCAGTGTAAGTATCATCGACTTCGATGGATGGCATCCTAAGCTGATCTTTTCCAGACTTTTCCGAGATTACCATTGGTACTCCTCCCCAGAGCTTCAAGGTTGTTCTCGACACCGGTAGCTCCAACCTTTGGGTTCCTTCCCAAGAGTGTGGCAGCATCGCCTGCTATCTCCACTCCAAGTACGACTCATCTGCTTCGTCAACCTACAAGAAGAACGGCAGCGAGTTCGAGATCCATTACGGCTCTGGTAGCTTGTCCGGTTTCGTCTCCAACGATGTCGTTTCCATCGGCGACCTCAAGATCAAGGACCAGGACTTTGCTGAGGCTACCAAGGAGCCCGGCCTGGCCTTCGCTTTCGGTCGTTTCGATGGTATCCTTGGTCTCGGTTACGATCGCATTGCTGTGAACGGCATGGTCCCTCCCTTCTACCAAATGGTCAACCAGAAGCTTCTGGATGAGCCAGTCTTCGCTTTCTACCTTGACGGTCAGGAGGGTCAGAGCGAGGCCACTTTCGGTGGTGTTGACAAGTCCAAGTACACTGGCGACCTCGAGTACATTCCTCTCCGTCGCAAGGCTTACTGGGAGGTTGATCTTGACGCCATTGCTTTCGGTGACGAGGTTGCTGAGCAGGAGAACACTGGTGCCATCCTCGACACCGGTACATCCCTGAACGTCCTCCCCAGCGCTCTCGCTGAGCTTCTGAACAAGGAGATTGGCGCCAAGAAGGGCTACAACGGCCAGTACACCATTGAGTGTGACAAGGTTTCTTCTCTCCCCGACATTACCTTCACCCTTGCTGGTTCCAACTACAGCCTTCCCTCCACCGACTACATCCTTGAGGTCCAGGGCAGTTGCATCTCTACCTTCCAGGGCATGGACTTCCCCGAACCCGTGGGTCCTCTTGTTATCCTCGGCGATGCTTTCCTCCGACGATACTACTCTGTCTACGACCTCGGCAAGAACGCTGTCGGTCTGGCTCGCGCCAAGTAGGAAATGAACATTTATGTATGAATTATTCAATAGCGCATGGGAATACGCAGCATGGACATGGGTTTTGGACAATGGCATGGGGCTACTAGTTTGAACTGTACGACAGACTTGAGTATGTTGTGCTGAGAAGATTGCTTCTCAGACTTGATGCTCTGTAATATGAACTTTATGGACTTTTTACGTGTCTGAAAGTGCCTGATTGTGTTATGTTTATGATGAGATCATCTCGGAGCTTACAGGCTGGAGCTAAGGGTCATCATGATCATGAATACGCTAGACCTGCAGCCACCTCTCGGATGTTTTAATGGCTGATCATGAACAGTCTAAATGATGAGGAATTTTCAAAAACAAAAGTGCCATATTGATTGCTCATGACGTCGTTGTTTTACACGGGGACGCTCAGAGGATGCTCAGAGTCTGATTGCAAAATTATACTCAACATGGATATAATAATATGAGTGCTCGTACTCCGGCATCACCAATGCTTGTTCCTGACTCTTCTGTACAGTAGCACAGTGCATCAAGGTACGATAAACCGTTGGATTGAGCTAGTCACGTGTCTAACTCTGTAGGCCTTCTCTTCGCAAAACTTACTTGGGTGCTAAAGTGGGTCCAGCGCGGGTCAGCGACAAGTAAGGGTCGGGTACTTGGAGATCGAGGAGACACATTCTTCCCCCCCAGGCCAGCCTAGCCCCATACCCAGCGCAAGGCGAAGCAAGCAAGCAAAGCAGAGCAAAGCACGAGTCTCGTTTCTCTTCCCCCCCCGTTTTCTGACTCGAGATATTGCTTCGAGACGTGTTTGTCGCGTAATTTTCGAGTCGATTGCACCCTGTTACAGCTATTACACGATTGTGTCGTGGCTCTCTTGAGAGGGAAGTCTGGTTTGCGCTGCTCCGACTAGGTCTATTATTTACCTTGAGTTGCACCAGCGACTGGATTGAATTGCGACTGGACCTGGCCTGACCCATTTCTGCCATCCACTACCGCTGCCATTTCAGCTACTGCTACCACTATCGTTTTACTACCCACTACCACTGTCGCTGCCACGACCGCTGATACTGACATTACCGCGTATCGCGACGAGGCGCGGCCAACGCCCCGACGACGACAAAAAAACGAACCAAGGCTTTCAATTTGAAGCCATCATGACCACACCCACCATGGCCCAGCCTACGGCCGTCCAAGCCAACGGCACCTCAGAATTGCCTACCCTCGACAAGGCGCAATCCGTCGCCCCGGGAAAGCGAAAACGCGATGTTGAAGAAGAGGACGAGGATCGCGATGAGGAAATGGTTTCCGATCAGCAAAAACCTACCATTACCAACGGAGAGCCCAAAAAGGACCAACGCGATTTGATAAAATCTTTCGTTGAAGTTCTCAGCAGGTACGCATGTCATTCCCCCCCTTGATGACAACTTTTTTGTCACATCGCAATTTGGTCGCGAACGACTTCTCCGTTCCGTGCACTAACTCATCTCCGACAGCTACGACGTCGGTCCCTCCATCCTCAAGCGCCCCCTTCCCGAGTCCTCTGATGATGACGATGAAGATGATCACCGAGTAAAGCGTCAGAAGTCGACTGACCCGTCCACTATCTCCGACAAGGCCACTGCGAATGTGTATGATGATCTTGACCAGGTGGCTGATGACTTGGTATCCGCAATCCATGTCGCTCTCAAGGAAATCAAGATGCAACCTTCTGAGGACAAGGATGAATCGGCCGATGACACATTGAGGACACAAATCGCAGAGTTCAAGGACAAGGCCATGCAACTGCTTCGGCGAGAAAAGGCCTATCCCAAGATCAGTTCGGACCCTCTCCCCGTCGAGGCCAAGCTGCCTTCATCTCCTCAAAGGGGAGAGTTGGTACTCTCTGTTGTTGGATATGCGCCCCAAGAGAAGAGACTATTTTCCAGTCTTCCAGTTTCCGATAAAGCCAACTTGCGAGATCTGGCTCTGCCCCCAGGTGTATCATTAACACACATCATGCCTACAACGCCCCATGAACGAGCGCAGACGCTGGGAGACTTGTTTTCATCACCTCGGTCATTGCCGCCCCTTCAGCCTCCCAAGCAGCCCAAGACGCAAGCCAAGGGTAACACGTTGGATTTCTATCGTCCAGAACTGACCGACAACTGCAAGTTTCGAAATGCTAGTTACTTCACCACTAAGCTGTCCGCAGGATGCTACCTTGACTATAGCAACGCGACTCCTTCATCGCAGACCTTAAATAAGCAGCGAGAACGTGCGCAAAGTCTAGCTGGAAAGCGACCATCGACTACCGAACTCGAGTTGTCTGAAATGGAATCGCTTTTCCGGGGCGCATTTTCTAGCTTTGCGCCTTGCAAGGACGACTCAGGAGCACTAGTGCCATCCAGCGTCGCGGGTCGAATGTGGTGGCAGCGATCAGGACACAAGAACTTCCAAAATATGATCGAGGTCGAATACTACGGTAACGCTAATGATGAGGAGAAGATCGATAACGATAATGCTATGGAAATAGACGAGAAGGCTATCCAGGAAGCGATTGACAACTGGGACGAGTCCGTTGTTGATCCGTCACTGGAAGAGGCTTTGGGAACCAAGCGAACGAACGAGGAGAAGGAGGCGGACGAGATTCTGGAAGAGGTCACCGACTTGATCGAAACACTGTCTTCTTACCAGCGTATCCGAAACCTCAACCTCCCCAACTCGCAAAACCGTTCATCGAGCGACCCAGTTACCGGCGATATGCTGGCTACTCCTGGCCCGACTCCTTCCGAGGGCGAGCAAGCTACGTACCAGGTGCTCAAGGCTCAGCTTGCATTGATCATCAAGACCTTGCCACCATATGCAGTGGCCAAATTGAACGGAGATCAGCTTGAGGATCTTCTCATCAGCACCAAGGTCCAGGTTCAGACCGATGGTTATAAGGGAGTTATGGAAGAGGACGACGCGGGTGTTCAGGCTCGCTTGAGAGCCCAGCAACAAGCTGCTCAAGTTAACGCTCGGCCACCTCCACAACGTACGCCCAGTATATCGGGTGTTTCTTATGGGCATCACACGCCCCAGAATCAGTACGCAACCCCTCAACGAACCCCATCAATGTCGCAGCAGCAATACTATAGGCCTGGACCTACACCTAGTTTTCAACCCCAACCACGACCTATGCCTACCCAAACCCGACCTCCTCAACCTAACCAGTATTCTCGACCCAATGGGTACCCTGCGCAATACGCCACCCAAGTTGCGAAAGCTCAAACCCCTTACGGCCACCAGAACATGCCTCAGTATGCTTCTCAGCAAAGACCTCAGTTTGGGCAGATGCCGGCTCAGCCAGGAACTCCAAACCAGAGATATCCTTTCCAGCCAGGCTATCCGCAGCAGCAAGCTGCCACCCCTGGGCAGCCCAACTTTGGGGTTTACACGAACGGGCAAGGCATGCCGCAACGCACGATGTCTCCTGTGGTCAATAGACAGGCCTACAGCGCATCGCCGAATAACGTGCAGCAACAGCAGCCTCCCCGATATGGCACGCCGAATCAAGCGGCGGGAAATCAAATGAACAGGTACCCGAGCAACCCCCCTCAACAAGGAACACCTGCTCAGAACCCTGGACTTACAGGATACCACACCGTTATTCCTGAGGCTCAACAACAACGAATCCTCGATCAAGCAAAAGCCCGGGTTGCCGCCCAAGAGCGGTCCGCCATGTTCACCGACAAGATTGCGCAGCCAGGCACGCCTGGTTATGGAGTAGGAAATGGTTCGGTAGGCGTCATGGATGCCAACAGGCTTGCAGCTGCTCGGGCTAGTATCGCCGCCCAGCAGAAGCCCCCGACACCCAACTCTTCACGATCGAGTATGAATGGAACACCAGGACCGCCGCCTCCGCATAAGGTGACTCCTGTTCCAGTCCCGCCGATCCCAGGTATGCAGCACAAGCCATCGCAATAGGCGACGCTGTGGTTGTTTGGAAACTGAAACGAGGAAAGGAATGAGTCATAAAGAATCTATCAGGACCTGGGGTATGGGGAGTAGCGAGTAGGCAGACGACCACGTGGGCGTTTAGAGGTGGATTCTCGAATTGTGTTTATTAACTACGTTTTTGGAGGAGTTGGTTTTTTCTGAGAACCAGGGAAAAAGGGATGAGGAGCTTATTTTTGTTACTACAGGGAAGAGCAGAGAATAGCTGGGGTCTTTCCATCGAGTTGGTGGGTAACCTAGGGAATGGAAACTCCTGGTTGTGTAATCAAAGACGCCAGAGTGGCGCGTGTATGCAGATGAAGAAAAGGTACACTATTACCGTTGATAATGTCTTTTTAAGTTGATGAGACAGATACTACGAATTACTACCAGTACAAGGTCGAAGTAACACAAAACTATGAATGATTCGAAGAGATCATGAGTGGAGGCAGTAGAGAATCGGTAAACCGCGTTTGGGTTAAAGATTATATAGAAGCAAGGCTCAGAAGTTATTAATTGGAGAATCTATGTTGTTTTTCACGGTTATCAGTCATGTCTGCTGACATACTGAGGCGTCAATAAGTTTCAGAACTTTGATTTGCACATATTGAGTTTGAGTTGATCGTCAATTCTAGAGTTGGGGGTATCTATCAAAGGCCAGTCAGTGACCCGTATTTTCGTCATCCATCTTTTCCATAAACACCAATAATACATCTTTTTGTACATCGATCCAGGCATTACAGGCACATCAGCCCCGAATAACAGTTTACACCACCGGTGTTGCAGGCTTTGGTAGATCAGCAGACACCTCGCGCTCCTGCACCATCTCAAGAACGATGCGGCGCAGCTCAAAGATGACTTCAACAGCGATGAGCAAAATGATGATCCACTCTAACCTTGTACCGTGCTGCTCGCTTGACATTTCTCGGAGAACTGTGGCGATTTCGGCGGCATAGTCCATTTTCTGGTTCAGCGCGCGGATGCGCACGTTGACGTCGAGCGCACGACCGACTTGCTCATAGTATCCCTCGAGACCCAATTCGGAGCTAGTGTCCCAGAAGATATCGGGTAGAGAATCGGTCAACTCGGAGTAGTGGTTGAGACGAGCGCGAAGACTAAGGAGCTCGCCTGTCTTTTGCAAGATGAAGCGGCGGCCGAGAGGTATACCAGCGCCTTGAGAGAGAAGGGCAGGGATGTTGCGTGTACTCTCAAAGTACGACGTCAATGCTGTTTCAAGAACAGCGAGCTTCGTACTTCGAGCAAGACCCGAGGAGAATGCAACCTTTGCTAGGGTAGTATCCAGCTTGTCGGCTTCCTTGTGCTCTTTTCGAGTGCCGAGAACAATGAGATCGCCCTTTAGTACGCTTGCTTCTCGGTTTGTATCGGTTGTAAATTCAAGATCTTCAAACTCCCGAAACTTGATATCATGCGCTTCCTCAGCAGCGCGCATGATCTGCCTGGTAACGACGTCTGGTGGCAGCGACCATGTCACGATTGTACCGGAGGGAAAGACAAAGATATCTCCACCATTTACTCCTCTTGCATGGACCACTTCGTTTGCGTCGAATTTTGTGCCATCGGGATCGATGTCGAATCCATGTGACGACAGGATCTCGAGGACCAATGGCATCTTGAATGATTCTGCAACGCAGGTTGCACTGACCACGTTGGAGGGTTCATCGCTGGGACTTCCTGGCGTTGTTGGACCTCGTTTTGGCTGCTGAGCTATGATAGCGACACGCCGTAAAGAATTCTTAGCTGTGTTGGATCGAGTAGGTTTCCTCTTTGCTGCAGAAGAAGCCTTTTCTTCCTTGACAGTCTCGGGCGATGGACGGTAATCATCGTCGGCCTGCGAAAGGTAAGGGTTCGAGGTAAAGAAGCTTCGCTTTCGTGGGAAGTTAGCCAAAGATGTGATATGGAATGAGCGATGAGGCCTCAGCCGTGGCCCGGCGACTGAAGTGTGAAAGAGGCGGGCGACATTGAGGGTGATCCGTTGAGAGGAATTCCTCATGATGCTGCAACAATTATGCCATAGAAAGCGAGCAACGCTATGATTGACTAAGAGATTTTGTCTTTTACGAAGCTCGAAAATGAATGGACCTCGAATTCAAGAGCCGTCGACTAACAAAAGCATCAGAAGCGGGACCGATGATAAGATAGGCGGCCATTTTAGTCATCTTAGCTCTGGTACATGCTGTAACACGTGATACCCCTCAACGGAATGTGGGCTACTAGACCGCTTCAGGTAGAGGTAACTGAACTACCTCTGACCCATGACGAAGTCCCACCGCAGCACGCAGCAGAGATCCATCGCTAGGGGAGACCAGGCCAGATAACTAGCAGCCCAGAAACGGTTTAATTACGCTTCTCAGCACCTAGGACGACCGACTTAAATTCTGAAGACCTACCCCTTGACCTCAACACTTCATCAACATCAAACTTCTTGGCGTCATACTGCGTCACGTTCTTTTTTAAGTCTTTATATTTCGCTGTTTTCCTGACTGCGAATTCTTCTTCCTTCTCCCCCTCCTCCCTCATCTACCCCACCATCTACCATCACCATGGATCTGAACCCCAAGTACGACAACTATGATTTCCCTATCAAGGGTCCTGAGAAGCAGGATGGCCATGCTGGTTACCTCACGGAGGACCAGATTGCCAAGCTTCACCAGTTCCGCATGATGCTCGAATCCGAAGGCTGCACCGAGCGATTGGACACATTGACTCTGGTACGAGATATAGCTAAGCTTCATAGACCCTGAAAAAGGGCCATGCTGCGCGACGCCCACGCAACACAACAGATGCTAATGGTATTTACAGCTCCGATTCCTCCGAGCGCGCAAGTTCGATGTCGAGCTCTCAAAAACCATGTAAGACCTTTCCTGTTTATCTGATGACGGTGGAAGAAGAAGAAGAAGAAGAAGAAGAAGAAATGCGTTGGTCGCGACAGGGGGGCTGACCGCCACTATAGGTTCTTGGAAACCGAGAAATGGCGAAAGGACACCAAGCTTGACGAGACTGTGCCTGTCTGGGACTACCCCGAGAAGGCCGAGATCAACAAGTACTACACTCAGTTCTACCACAAGACCGACAAGGTATGACAAGTCGATCGACACACTCATCCGAGGGACTGTTTGCTGATTCATATTTTTTTTCTTATACAGGATGGCCGACCCATCTACATCGAGACTCTTGGCGGGATCGACCTGACCGCTATGTACAAGATCACCACTGCTGAGCGTATGCTTACCAACCTTGCTGTCGAGTACGAGCGCGTCGCCGATCCTCGTCTTCCCGCTTGCTCCCGCAAGGCCGGCCATCTCCTCGAGACATGCTGCACTGTCATGGACCTCAAAGGTGTTTCCATTGGCAAGGTTCCTCAGGTCTATTCCTACGTCAAGCAGGCTTCCGTCATCTCCCAGAACTACTACCCTGAGCGCCTCGGCAAGTTGTATATGATCAACGCCCCTTGGGGTTTCTCCACCGTCTGGAGCATTGTTAAGGGCTGGTTGGACCCTGTCACCGTTTCCAAGATCAACATTCTCGGATCCGGATATAAGAGCGAGCTTCTCAAGCAAATCCCTGCTGAGAACCTCCCTGAAGCCTTCGGCGGTAAATGCAAGTGTGAGGGAGGCTGTGAGAACAGCGACGCTGGTCCTTGGCACGAGGCCGAATTTGCCCGCCCTGCTTGGTGGGAGAAGAAGCAGGATGCCAATGTTATCGAGAACAAGGGCTCCGAGATTGAGGAGCCCACGAAGGCCCCTGAGGCCGCTCCCGTTGCCGAGGGTGCTGACGCTACCCAGACAGCTCCTGCTCCCGCCCCTGCTGCTGCTTAAAGGATAGGAGGAGATGAGTGATGGGATTGATGTCGATGAAAGATAGACAGAGCGGTTCTTCTGCGTCTTAATATAGACCACATATTTTCTCTCGTTCATTATACCTTTTTTCAACGACCAGGTTTCAGAAGTTGTCGGGGCGAGAAGACCAAGTGATAAAAACACAATGCGGGTGGGAAGGCCAAAGTGAGACGTTTGTGTAGACGAAGAAAGACTTGCAAGACCCTTCCTTTTCTTTTCTTTTCTTCCTCATTTGTATCAAACAGGCTGGTATGACCTTTCGTCTGTGCTTGGACTTACGTCAAGTCAAATGCTGTGATTGTGATCACAAAGCTCATAGTTCTCGATAAATAGACGTGGTCTCGAGATGTGCTGTATGTGTATGTTTCTCCAGAATGTGATGGTAAATAATCCAATGCACCCCAACTCCTGAGTATGTCGGCTGAAACTGTCCGAATCGCCGCCCTGGGTATATTATATGTTAAGTTTGAAGTAGTTTGGTGCTTTTATCGCCCCTGCGTAACAACATATTCGCCGGCAACGCGCGCTCTCTCCATCTTGGCCACCACGGCGGGCATTTCGCGCTTCAACCTGCCCAAGCCCTCGATAGCGTTTCGGAACCCAGTCTCAACGCCATCCTGCCTCTCGAGCGGTTGGACATCCAGCTCGATTTCGGCCGCCTCGGCGGCGATCTGCTTCTTGCGCACTTCCAACATGTCGTCGTCGCGTTTGAGACTGTCGCGCAGCTGCTCGGCTTGGTTCATGGCGGCAGTGGCGGGCACGGATCGCTTGAGGGCTGCGACGTCCTCGAGGAGCTTTTCTTCCTGGGTGATGAGGTCTGCGACGCGACGGCGCTTGCGCGTGTCGAAAGGCTCGTAGACGGCTTCCGGTTCGGCAGGGGTTTCGGAGAGAAAAGTGTTTGCGACGACGGGTAGGCCGTTTATAGAGAGATTGGGGGATGCGAGTGAGAAGGTTTTGTCGATGTACTGTTTCATCGGTTAGCCGCAATTCTCACCGGCAGAGTATGATAGGAATGATCTACCTCGTTAACTAGTTTCTCTATTTGGTTGCGCAATTCATCTTCACCATCGGCGCCTTCAAATGGAGGGAAAGCTTCGTTAAGACGCTCGACGGCGGCGCGACGGACGTTTGCGATGAGGTACGAGAGATCTTCTGGGGCTTGTAGCTCGATCTTGCGCTGGACTTGGGAAACAACAGATTCAGAGTCCATGGCTGAGAGTCGAGAAGAGAGAGACAGAATAGAACGTATGAGTGCAGAAGTAGAGAGAGGGAAGAGGGTTATCTAGACGGGACTATCAAGGTACCCCGCGGCTGTGTTAGTTAATTGTTTACTTTGGAACCCTGCGCCAACTCGGAAATGGGAATGGATGGAGATGATGGGGCAGTTGGTTAGCGCTTATCTTATCGCATGACCGTTTACAATCAATAACTGGATAATTGAACTCATATCGTCTCATTTACTCTCTATCTATACAAAATCTCGCTATGATCGCTAACCTGAAATCATTCATTCCTTCGTGTATCATTAATATCAATACCGCCCAACTGTCAAGTATCCCTCCAAGTCTGCTCGCTCACGTTGTACTCTGACAAGAGAACTCTCCTGTTCACACCGTCTTGTTCTCTCTTCCCATATAAGCGAATCCTGTCCATCGGAGCGCCCAAAAGCTCCGTCTCAATTTCACTGAGCCTCCGATACTCGGGCAACAGCGGTAGCTGGAAATCTTGATCACGCATCGAAGTATTCAAGGGAAAGTCATCACTCAAGTCAATGCCTTCATAAAAGTCCCCTTCCTCTAGTTCAATGACCTTCTTAGCCACACATGCAACGATATGAGCATCCCAGATGCCCTCCCGATGAGGACTTGTTCTGAGGAGCTTGAGTGCTTCAACTCGAATGCGATGCACGCGGCATTTCACGGCTGTAAAGTATAGCGCTGGCAACCAGCCGAGATCGATGATGGATCTGGGCATGCACGTTGCCATGACATGCAGAGGCATTTCGTCCTCGAGGGTGTAATCGTGGGTGGATGCTTCCCACAGACCTGTCAGTTCTTGTATGAGCAAGATGAACTTGTCCGTACACGAGTCATATATCATCTCATTATTGTCGATGCACGTATCAGCCATGATATTTATCATGGCATATTGTATACGCACAACCTGGAATGATTTGGCCATTTCTCTATTTGGGGCGCCCGGACGAGTGCCCAGGAACTCTTGGAACATGAGATGCCATTGGGCGAGCCTTGCTATGAGGAGTTGCTGGGATACCTGCTCAGTTGCAGTTATGTGCTGCTGACGGGCTCGGTGGGTGAGGTGAAATATCTGGTTATAAACGAGCTCGAGTCCCTTCCAAGCGTCATTCAGACTGTCGAAGTGATCGGGTGTGGCATCCTGGGGGCAAGGTGCAGGTTGTAGAATGACACACGAGTGGTAATAAAGATGTCGGAAGAGCTCGACCTGGATGTGTAGTCTGGAAAGGGCCTCCACTATCCAAGTATCGGTGGCTTCCTGACATGGCTTGAGGGCAAGGATCCCAGAGCTAGCATCATGGAGACCCTGCATGTGGGCTAGAATGTCAAGGCCGTTCTTAAGGTGAAGCTGAGCCGTAGCAAAGTGGCCCCGGAAGAACTCCAAACACACAAAGACGATGCATGTGATGAGAGCCACACGACAAGAAGCTCTATCCTTGGCGGAGAAGTGTGGCTGCAGATGTCCAATGGCCTTGACGTACTGCTGCAACGTGAACTGCTCCTGTTGGTTCATCTCGGCGCCGGGAGAGTTTCTATGTGCGCCCATCTCAACAACGCCCTTCTTGTGCGCCGAACTCAGGGCGAGCAGTGCATGCAACACAGCAGGCTCCCTGGACCCAGCCTGAAAGACAAGGGTGTTCCAGAAGCCCGAAGAGAAAGTGGCCGAGATCTTGGTGGATGTGCGGCGCTTGAACCAGTCAAAGTAGAGTTTCTCATGGGTATTTAGTGAAGCGAGGATGGTGGCTGGATTGGAGCGTGGGATATTCTTGGCCGCAAGGTCCTTAGATCCTCCACCCCAGATACCATATCCGTCACAGGTACGTCCGGTTGAGAGGCACCTTTGACATGCCGGACGACCTTCATCACACTTGACCTTTCTCAGTCTGGACTGTTAGTGCATGATTCTTAAATCACGCAGTAAAGATGGTATATAAAAGACTCACTTGCACGTTTTACAACCAGACTTGACCTTTGCTCTACCCTTGCGACACATGGTGTATGTGTATTGTTGTTGGTAGTAGTGGTGGTGGTGGTGTTGCAGAATGTTTTGACAAATAACCAAAAAATGGATCCGATAGTGGCGCCTCGCTTTAGTAGGTCTCAGAGTTTCAGCTAATTAATTGTTTATCTGCTCGGAAACATCAGGCTCTGCTTGGTTAGCAACACTTAATATTGGTTCGAGCTTGTGGCCCTGAAGCTTATAAGTCGGGAATGAATTGGCTACCGCGGATCTTACTGCCCTGCCCCCCCGCGGACATCTCCGCTGACAAGATCCGGACCCCGTTCATGCAACTCCTATTGGTTCGCTCGCATTTTCAAGGTATTGATTGGTTGGTGAGATCGACGACAAGTCTTGGCCATAATCTTTAGCATAACGTCTACTAACGTTGGTCTAAGTGGGAGTCGTTGATAGGGTACATACGTTATCTGGATAGGAAAATATGTATATCCAGTTAGATTCTCTGACGTGATGCTTCTGTGGTCAAAGCCCAAACGATATTCAACAATTTTCTCGTTATTCTAGAGTACCAGATCCTTCTTGTTATACCATTTCAAGCCCTGCAATGTTTTGTTATTATGAGCCTATACCATGCGAGTATAAGCGCATAGTTATAGGATAGTTTTCAAATTGAGACTGTCAACGTGGTTATGCTATTCTTGGGCGATGTGGTACTGCTGTTCCTAATTCAATTTCAAATTGCTAAATTGTCATCTATTGTGGACGACTTCCGAGCATCTCAACTGGCCCTCATCTTGTGTCAACAGCATCACTGTACGGTCTGAACAGCGCCTTTACCTAACCACAAGCATTTTCACTTACGTGCCCAAGTTTATGCAACCGATCCAATGCATAGGTAGTAAACATATCCCTCGCTTAGGTCTCGCGTCGAATGATGTGCAATGAGGATCTCACGACAGATCCGACGTATCTCACGGCGCCATCCAATTTCAACCTGGCCGATGTTGGATTCGTCCAAAAATCTGGGCATAAGAAGTCAGTTGCCAAGATAGGTAATGGGAGCCCATCGGTCACCCGTCGTAGTTCGTATAGATGCAAAGGTAATCCACTCTTCAATTAAGTTGATGTAGATGGCGAAGGTTCATCGCCATTGATCCGCTAGTGTGAGATACGAATGGTTGAACATGATTAGAGAGGCTCGGGAGGAAATTCAGTTATGGCTTTACAGTTGTGCAGGTGCACACCACGGCCAGGAAACAGAACCATGGCAAGGTACAGTTAATCAAAAGGGTCTAACTGCGGGAGTGATTCGGGAATTGGGTACAAACCTAACTACCAGCGGCGATTGTAGTTGTTGTTACTAAATCTCATATCTCGCGGAGAAACCCTCTGTGATCATCGTATGAGAAACGAAAGCCGAAGCTCAGCTGTGAATATTATTGACTGTCAGCTCCTACACATATCAAAACTGCGACATAACTACATCTAGTATTGTGATAGAGTTTGGTGTACTCTAGACTCACGTCAAGTTCAATCGAACCCAAATGTTTCATAAAATCATGAATTAGGATCGATAGGTGCTATCTTTGAGCTTCTCTCCGTATCCTTCCATATCATATCTCATTCGAGGGCTCACAGTATGTGATGGCCCATTCAACTACTAATCCCTTTGAACCATAGACCAGGTACGTATCCGAAACAACCACCACCAGACCCCTCAACACCCGCTAATCCGACCTTTTGTAACTTTTTGTAACACAACACACTCTTTCTTTTTGGAAAGCGGCTTACATTAGAGTGGGACACTTAGATCTTGGCCTTGGCGGCGGTCCAAGAGGCGATAGCGTCCATCAGAGGAGGGGATAGAGCATCGTAGGACTCAAGACCAAGGTCCTTGAACTGAGAGCGGACCTCGTTGGCCTTCTCAGCGGGGAAGCCCTGCTCAATGATGGAAGAGACAAAGGCAGCGAATTGAGGCTCTTGCCAGCCCTTGTCGTCAGAGAGCTCGACATGGACAAAGTCAAGACCCTTGAAGGGGTGCTCCTTCTCAATGCGGCCGAACATGTGAACACCACAGTCGCGGCATGCGTTTCGCTGAATAGCAGCGCTCTCGTCGACGATGGTGAGCTTGTCAGCGTTGGCGGTGACCTTGACCTGGTCGCGGGGGATGACAGCGACGACAGAGAAGAGAGCACCCTCAGGCTTCCAGCATTTGGAGCAGCCACAGGCGTGGTTATGAGCGACTTGACCGTTGAGAGTGACCTCGACGGGGTTAGAAGAGCACTTGCAACGGAGCTTGCCACCAGAGAAGCTGGAAGAGCCCTTGGTGATGCCCTTGTTGATGCTGGGGTGGAGGTTGTGGGACATTTTGTAAGATGTATAAGATTTGTAGATTGAAGTGAGGACTGCTGCTGCTGAGACGAGTGCGGCGACTGCTGCGATGGGAGTTTTGTTCTTTGAGATGATGTTTCTTTGGGAAGATGAAGCCATTGCAGAAGAGAAAGGGAGTTGAAGAAGGAGGGGGAGCAGTTGGGGGTCTTTTATAGATGATAAAAGTATGAAAGTAGCATCAGAAAACAGAAACAATGTCATTTATTAAACCTTTTCCCCCGCAAAACGAGTGTGTATCACGGTAATCTTGGCTGTCTACGGAATCGTGATACAAAGGAATTGGCTCCGAGATGCCGAGATATCACCATATTCTTGACCACTGTAAGCCGCTTACAAGGTTTACTTAGTGACTGGAGGGGATCCATAGGTTGGTGTTTGCGGGGAAGCTACCGTGCCAAAGACGACGTACCGACGGTCAAACGTCCCCGTTCACCGTGCCCACTGTAATTACAGGCTTCAATGATAAGGGGCATGGAGTGTAGAAATGGAATCAGTTTAGAAGCTAGCTGCCACTGTATCTGACAAGCGATTGATTCCATGAATTGACCGGTAAACAAGAGAGATCTGAAAACATCTGTAATACCGACCGGGACATCTGCCGCTCATAAAAAGACTCGACAAGGAACATGCACATAAACAATTGACCCCTCTCTTGATAATTCGTCATCATCTGATCGGGATAAATATATACGCTCCCGGCAATCAATACTAGGTAGGTACGTAGTACAGGTTCCGGGACATCTTCCGATGGCGCATCAAGAACGGCCAATTACAATAAAAAGATAGAGACAAATATGGAAAAAAGACCCTGAACTCGAAATTGTAAAAGTTGCTTCTAGAATTACGTGACGAAGCTAGAATCTAAACTAAACATTCACGGTCTCTCTTTCACTCGCTTTGTCTCTCCGTTATCGCACAGAATTCCACCCAGGCTTCGGTACCTATATTAATGTCCGGAAGAGAGCGGCGTGGCGACCGCTTTATGCCAAGGAAGATAAGAACTTGGACAGACTCACAATAAGAAGAAAGAATCAATTGACTATGATGATCATTTCATGACAGGTAGTAATACTTTTACTTTGGCATGTCAGCTGATCCCTACATGAAATGGTTGCCGTGTAAGCGAAGATACACTATCCATGGCTTGACCCATGGATTCAGTGAAGCAATAAGCGTCACCATTTGGAATCTCGTTCAAAAACTTGACTAGGTACTCATTCTGGTTACCATCGTCAAAATTAACGAACTGAGCAATTCGTGATTATTTTAACATGCTGTTTCCAAACAACGACGCCCTATCAATGACATGACTGACAGCCCCCAATGCCTACCCCTCACCCTCATCGTGACCAACCTCAATATCCAACTTCCTCCATAGACAACACAACAGGCGTCTTACGGTAGCATCACCGGATCAACCAAAAACTCTACCATGGCCTGTCCTGCACGTGTCCATCCACTACGAAAACCCAAAAACCATCGCGTTCCGGTTCCGCGATGGCATCTGAGCCTTCCTGATAATGTTATACATGTTTGCACTGCGTACATCGGAGTCCAGAAACACTCCAATACCTCGGGGGCTGACGATGCTCGGGATCAAGCCATTGCAATAATCCAGTCATGGTTTCAAGAAGATAATGGCCCTTTGGCGCATGAAAGGTTTGTTGTTATTGATGGGTGTGACGTGCAGGAAACAACTATATGGGTCTGTTATTGGGACGACAAGACAACATACGAGAAGAGTCTAGGCGAGCTTTCACTCAAGTCAATTTACACACGCTTGCAAGACCCAGGCCGCGCCTCAGTGGGCATCTGGCGAGAAGCATTTGTCACAGAATATCCCAGGCTCGAGACAAATTACTCGGGTCTCGACTATCTCCCCGGCCTCGCGAGACTCCCTAGTGCAACATTTCCAGAACACACCCTATCAGCCTACTGGGGCGCCGCCAGAGACAGAATCCCCAACTCTGCCTACGATCTCTTCTCTCCTTCATCAGATCACACGCCTCCATCCACGACACCCAAAGGTCTAGGCCAGTACCTCGTCGGCACAAACGTCGAGAACGTGGCGCATATTCGATCAGGTCAGCTCTGGGAAAACTGCGGCCAAGAAGAAGCCGACTCTTACAGCACAAAACTCGAACCAACGCTCCGATCCGGTCTCGAGTACCTATGGGAAAACTCCCCAGAAACAGGAGCCCTCGGGCTACGCTACCTCCAGAACCAAGACCCTTCTTCACCCGAGAGAATCCCCCGAAAGGAATCATGCGGCGCGGGTTTCTTTACCAATCTTGAAGCTCTCGAGATATGGGCAAAAAGCCATAAATCCCATCTCGCTATATATCGTGGCGCGCTGGCACATTATAAGACTTTTGGGGAGAACAGGAAGTTTAGAACATGGCACGAAGTCTCGGTTTTAAAAGAAGGAGATGCGAGGTTTGAGTACATGAACTGTGTTCCCAAGACGGGCGTGATCCCGAGTGTGACTCTCAAGGTGGAGAACGTGGAGGAAGTGCCTTAAGGTACATATGTATTGATAAGGACTTTTTAGAAGGGGATACCCTTTAATATCAATCTAACTCTACATACCTTTGACAAGGTGTGGTCGAGTGGTATCCGTCCTAGAACCTATAAACCTTCTCTAGACTCCGAACCTAAAAACTCATTCACCCATTCGACCGCTCCTTGTCTTTTGCAATTTTGTGGTTCGAAATTTGGAATATTCTCTTCTTTTTCTCACTTACTTTGGTTATGTCCGGTATCTTTTCTGAAGATGTCCCCATGTCAGAAAGGTATCAAAAACCTATTACCTGCTGGTCACTCTTCTTTTCGTCTTCGGTGAAACTCACTGATTTGCGAAGCATTGTCACTTGTACGTTTTGATCATCACTGTCATGATGAATGTTGCTTTGTAAACTTGAACAACATTATGACAACTAAAATATCAGAAAGAATACAAAATATCCCCTATTCAACCTTTCCTGTCGGGACATCACTCTTGACATATTCCTCAAAAGTGGTCGGCCTCAGATGTGACCTCAGCCAGGGGAGATCTGCACCATAAGGCCTCTCGCTGATAAATCCAAACATGGTGTTTAAGTCCTTGCTCAACCAGATCAAAAAACGAGTCAAGAGGCCGTAAGTAAGTGGGACGCCCTTTCCGGTGTGTTTGATAAAGATTTTGTCAACATCATCAAAACTGAGCTCCTCACTAGCAATGCTGAGAGCCTCATTGCGAATTCCACGCTTGTCGGGTTGAAGGAGACCCTCTGCAGCCCATCTGCCGATGTCTTTGGTCACAGTAACCTGCATCTTCTTTCCCTTCATGTTCACTTTCCAGCCCGTCATACAAAGTGCGCCTGGGAATCCCCACCAGGCATTGTCAGCGAACCAGGTTGGACGAATGATAGTATAGTCCATCTTGCTGCTGTTAGAACATACGCTTATGAGATGCTTTTCGATGAGAAACTTGTCGGAAAAGGTCTTGCAGTACGAAGGGTCCTTGTCACTGAGCTCACGACCCCCACGGTCAACAGAACTGTAGACAAAGTAAGGAATGCCGTTACTGGCCGCTGCGTCGATAAGACCTTTTGCATCAGAGACTTCTGTTGGTCCATGTGCCTGGGCAAGATAAATTCCAGTCTTGGGAATGATGGTCTTGTCCAGCTGTTGAAGGATGGCCTCGGGATTGTTCAAGTCACCGGCGATGATTTTGATGCCTGGATACTTTTGAAGGAGCTTGGAAGCTCCTGAGCCAGAGGCTGCACGAGTGAGAGCGTAGATTTGGTTTGGGTTGATTTTGATGTCGGGGTGGGAGAGAAGCGCGTCTACTATCGCACCGCCTTGACGACCTGTGGCACCAGCAACGAGAAAGTGTTGAAGAGCAGACATGATGAGTCGTGGTTTGGAGGGTGTTATGATGATGATTGTCAGTATTTGGAGTGTATTATGGATAAGCTTTTTTTCACTGGCAGTTGCCTTGATTATATACTCTTTTCCATGTATGGCTGTTATTCTGCGTCACATATATCTTATTAATATTCTGTCTGGCTCTACCATAACATTATGTTGAAACTAAGGGTTGCCGTTTCTGGAAGCATATTATTTGTAATTGAACCCTTTCCAACCCTTTCATTTGTAATCTGGGCATGCCATGTAAGCCTAATCCCTTAAGGGTACCCGCGCGGTTACTACAATGGTGTTGGACACTTCTGGATCTCTCGCGCGCGCTTCCAGTCTGATCGAAAAGGAACCATGATCTTAACAATACCTTGGAGAGATACAGCCGGGAATTGTTAAAGCTCAAGTATCTGGGACCTCAAAATCCCTCATCACACTCAAGGGTTGTTAAAGGTCAATCTGAAATCTGAGTCATCAGAGTCCGAGCGGTATCAGTACAATCTTCCGCGTGCAGACTCTTGGCCCGGCTTGAATTGATTTGGGTAAGTAAAGTGGTATTTGCCAGTTTCATCGACGTAATTGTTAAAAGAAACATATACATGATGGCTATGTTAGAACAAGACGCCTGTAACACGTTGCCTATTACGCAACATTGTGATATAGTTCTCTCTCATCTTAGGCCCAAGTCATCAACAACTTCCTATAGAGATATCTTGCCATCTTGGACGAGACTCAGTGACTTCTGCCCAGCAGCCTCCAGTCAAACCAACATCCCCTCTATTCCTTACTCCGCTCGCCTTCTCTCCGCGAATGAGTGGATATACTTCTTGGTCTTCACTACTCGAACCCAGGGTTGTCGTCCATCAGCTTCATGTACATTTCAGTCATGGTATGCTCCAAAACTTCTTGTAGAGCAAGTTTCATTTCGGGGTTATCCTTGCTTCGAAACAAGACTTCTGCTCGAGCGCCGTCTAACCTAACGATCGAAGCTTCGTAGAATATACCATGGGGTTGATAGAAAGCAATCACTACTCGGTTCTCTTGTGGGTAGAGGACTTTTATGTTGGCTACACCTTTATCAGCGTTCATTATTCGATTCAAAGACTAGGAACTCACACTCGAGCAGTTGCCTTATGACTAGTACCTCCACGGCGTCCTCAATGGAGATGAGCATGGTGAGCTTGTATGTATGTGAATAGGGTTGAAGAAAGGTAAGAGAAGGCCGATGATGATGATCCAGAAGGACCACATAGCAAGGGTAGGTAGGGTGAAGAAATTTATACAAGTCTCTTAGGGTGTTAGCTGTTCAAACATCTTTTCATTAGGCGTGATGAATAGTTGAATATTGAATCATGATAGTTTGTGTTTTTGAATTATTCTAAAACAATTCAAAGACACTGCAAACATCTATATGTTCCAATTTCACTTGCAACAGAAATCTCTTTAGGGGCACGGTATGAAGAAGTAGTTGATACTTGAAGTCTGTGCTTGTCGCCCAAGAATCCCATTGGTTCATCGTGAACAGTGGAGTTAATCATGATCGCCGATATATCGGCGGAGCAAATACCAATCGAGACTTACAAAGCGCAACTTCCATGGCAAACTCTACAACAAATCAATAATTTGTAAGAAGACATCGGAGATCTTGGATGTTCACTTCAGGACTATCTAGTATATATATAGCATTCAATCATGGTTCTTAGCCAACATCATCATAAATTCAAAACAACTTTATCTTGACGATCTTCTTTACCACTTGTAAAACATCATCATGAATGTCACTATTGTCGGTGCAAACGGCGAGGTTGGCTTGTCCACTATTGCAGCCCTTACAACTTCCTCTAACAAGTTTGTAAGTTTACCGTATTCTTTGCTCTTTAGGAGCTCTGACACTGACGACTTGGTAGAATTTGACCGCGATTGTTCGACCTGCTTCCATCAACAAGCCTGAGATTGAATATATTGAGAAGCAAGGCGTCTCAGTCGTACCTATCAACCTTGAAAACAACCATGATGAGCTTGTCAAGACTCTCACAGGTCAAGATGTCGTCATCAGCGGTCTGGTCCCATTCTCACCTGCTCCCGAGATTGCTCTGGCAAATGCTGCAAAAGAAGCTGGAGTGAAGCGTTTCGTCCCTAGCAGCTTCGGTCCAAGCTGCCCTCCTACTGGCGTCCTGATTCTCAGGGACTTTGTAAGTATACTGCACCAATTCACATCATTCTCTAACACCCTGTAGAAAGAAATCATCATAAACCACGTCAAAAAGATTTACCTGCCCTACACTGTCATCGACGTCGGCTTGTGGTACCAGGTGTCTCTCCCAGCTCTTCCGTCTGGCAAAATTGACTACGCCCTCAAGTTCCCAACCACGATGATGGCCGAGGATGGTTCTCATGCTAGTGCTATCACGGATCTTAGAGATGTCGGGAAATATGTGGCCAAGATTATCACTGATGAGCGTACTCTGAACAAGTACGTGTTTGCCTACAACGAAGTTTGGACGCAAGAGCAGATCCATGGCCATCTGGAGAAAGTGAGCGGAGAGAAGATTCCGCGTAATAAGGTGAGTCTATACCATGCTTCCCTAGAAAACAGGGAAAGATAAGAGAAAATACTGAGAAAAGTCAGGTGACAACAAAGGAGATCGAAACTACCATCGCTACAGCCCAGGCCGCGTACGCTCAAGGTGACAAGTCTTTGCCTTTCCTCTTCGGACTTGTGGCTCCTCAGTATATCAACTGCGAGTGGTTCCGCCAGGATAACCTCCCGGAGCGTGCCAAGTATCTGGGGTATCTCAGCACCAAGGATCTCTATCCTGAATTTGAGGCTATCAAGTATGTAGACTATGTGGATGAGGTGGTTGAGGGCAAGGGAAAGTCTATCTATGCCAACCGCGAATTTTGACATGGAAACTATAGATGATGTCTCCTTGTTGATACATTCATGACCAGTTAGGTAGTGACTAGTTAGGAAAGCAATCACGAAACATGTCAGCAATCTCGATTGTCCATCAGCTCTATCTAGTCCCTTACATAATGGGGGTAAGCTCCAACGCCCTTTGTATCAGCCACGACAAATCAAAAGAGTCAGAGGCGAATAACGTCAGAAGACAAGCCACCAGAAGCAAATATTTAATTACAGCTTACGAGCTTTGCATAAGGAGATTATATTTGTCTAAGACCAATTTACAATGCGATTGTTCAGAGCAGGAGAGCACAGAGACATTCACACACATTCATAGACACGCATTAAGCAAGGGATTCGGGATTGCCATATTGAATTAGAAAAGAAAGAAAAAAAGCACCGGGAAGGACACCAAATGAACGGATCTGAGGGTAAACCCAAACATAAACAGCTCATCTCACCTCAGCAACCCCTGCCCCTTGCATATTCTTTTTTCTTAGCGGCACAGTTAGGTTGAAGCTTAAGTAGATGATGGAGGAGATAAGACATGCTACGGAGAGCAACAGGCCAAGCAAGCCAAGCCTGAGTTGTGAGAACCAACGACTGAAAAGAAAACAAGAAAAAGATAACTAGACAGAAAGAGATGCCGCTAAAAGATGACCCAGTTCTACACCATTGGTTAGAGTATTGTACGAAAAGAGAGAGTGTGTGTGACTGCACCGCATTAGCCTGATGCCAACTGCAGGGGCCGTTGACGGTCATTGGATTTGTCGTTTACGCTAAAAAGAGACGAGTAGCAAAAGAATAGAAAACAAAAGTAAAAAAGAGGCAGATTCTCAGGAAAAGTTCCCCGGAGCAGCCAAATGGAGCTAGGTAGCTATCCATGAGTCTGAGAGCCAGGAACTCCACTATAGCCAAGTTTACAGTTCACTAAAGTTGTTATGGTTATCCGGCTAACTCGGCCCCATCCCTCCATCCTCATCCCCCACTCCTCTTCTGATCGGATCATGGCTGTCAAGTTGTTGTTTGTTGGCAGTAGATACTCTGTAGATATGGACTCTTCATTCGTTGTCGTTGCAATTGTAACCCTCTAACAGAGTTTACACCAAGATTGAGTGCAGATGAAAACAAAAAGACCCTGCTTCTGTTGACCTCAGTATCGAGGTAACCTTGCCTGCCCGTTGACAGCCCAAAACTCTCTTTGCTCTCTCCAATGAACCAACGTCTAACTGCTTTTTTACTACGGAGTACCCCAGACAGACCTCTTTCTCTTATCAAATGAGGCCTTTTTACCCGCCACTCCAAGATCCGATCACACTACTAGACACAAACCCTGTCAACCCCCCGGTCAATCCTTGAACCTCGTATTGTGAGACCAGGATTAAACCCACCTCAGCCCAGCGACTCTAGTGCAGGTACAAGAAACAACTTTCCATCATGTCATGATTGGACCAAAGACGCATTTACGCCGCAGAAAGAGGGAAAATTGCCTCGTTTAGCTCGTCCCTTCTAGCTTTTCCTTGAAATGCCATGTAAGTTCTTGGGTTAGACCAGTCTAGACTAGTTTTCCTGTTCTCCGCTCTGTCGGAATGTCTATGACTCCAGTTCAGCTTACTTGCCTCGATCTGTTTGTGTCTGTTGAGAACTTGAATCCTCTCGAGATAAATACACCCTCTTCCCTCTCTTGTTCCCCTCCTCCTCTTCTTCTCTCCAACAACTACACTCGCTACAGTCGTTATCACTCTCGCTTCTGCTCTATTCTGTACTTCACTCGTTAAAAGTCAGACCACTCCAAGACAACCCTCAAAAAAACATCCATCATAATGTCTTTCTTCAAGGCTGCTGCTGCTGCTGGCCTCCTTATCGGAGCTGCCAATGCCTCTCCTCACTACGCTGCCTACGGTAACGGTACTCAGTATACCACCGAGGTCGTAACCGCCATCACCACCTACTGCCCGGCTCCCACCACCCTCACCTACGGTGACAAGACCTACACTGTCACCAAGGAGACCACTCTCACCATCACCGACTGCCCTTGCACCATCAGCCACCCTCTTAAGCCCACAAAGCCTATCATCCCCGTTCCTCCTGTTGTCTACACAACTGAGGTTCTTACTGCCATCACCACCTACTGCCCTGAGCCCACCACTCTTACTCACGGCAACAAGACTTACACCGTTACTGAGCCCACCACCCTCACCATCACCGACTGTCCTTGCACAGTCACCAAGCCTCAGACCGAGCACTACCCTCAGCCTACCCCCGGCAAGCCCGGTCACCCCGGCAAGCCTGTGGTTCCCGCTCCTCACCCTACTGCTCCCGCTCCCGGCAAGCCTGAGTACCCCCAGCCCGGTCACCCTGAGGCTCCTCAGACCACCGGCCCCGTCCCCGTTAACCCTACTACCGGCGACTACTCTCCTCCCGAGGGTACCAACCCTGCCGTCGTCACTGCTGCTGCCGGCCGCATCGCCCCTGCTGGTCTCCTGGCCTTCATCGGTGCCATTGCTTTCTTCTAAGCTATTTTACCACATGCTTGTCACGAATATCTGCCTCTGGATATGATATAAGTTGATAACGAAGGCGTTGGGACCCATTTTTAATGATTAATTCATACAAGATATGATGGATGAACTACGATTGGAAGGAAGCGTTGGGTATATAATTCATTTCTACCATTTGCACGTAGATCTCACGATGGAGGTGCATAAATATTAATACTACAAAGTTCATCTGGACTTGATTACCTGACTTCGTTGCTGTGGTTTATCAGGAACCGTCATTGATCATGAGACACATTGTATTAATTATTTGGCGTGTAAGCAACCAATTGACCGCTTATCCCCACTTTCCTCTAACAACGTTCAGCATGCGATTATTAAATGTCTCAACTCTCTCCCTGCAAGAGTTCATTGGCCGAATCCCTCCATATGCCATACTCAGTCACACATGGGGTGAACAAGAAGTCCTATTCAACGACATTGGCACTCCAGCAGCTGCCTCAAAGCAAGGCTATTCCAAAATCACCGGCTGTTGCAGGAAAGCAGCCCAAGATGGGTTCGACTGGGTCTGGATAGATACGTGCTGTATCGACAAGTCCAGCAGCGCTGAACTCACCGAAGCCATAAACTCCATGTACGCCTGGTATCAAAGGGCGACAGTATGCTACGCCTACTTGCAGGACGTCACCGATAATAGCCTCACGCTGGCCTTTCCAGTCGTCGAGTTCTACAAAAGTAGATGGTTCACCAGAGGATGGACATTACAAGAACTGATCGCGCCGCAAACTGTTGAGCTCTGCTCAAAGGAATGGAATGTCATGGGCACAAAGAGGAGCCTCGCTTCAGGTATAGGCAGTGTTACGGGGATACCCATCTCAGTACTGCGTGGAGCGAATCCGTCTACCTACAACGTTGCCGAGCGAATGTCATGGGCATCGGCAAGAACCACAACCAGAGAAGAGGATTTGGCCTACTGTCTTCTAGGTCTGTTCAACGTCAACATGCCTCTGCTTTATGGCGAGGGGCCAAAGTCGTTTCTTCGACTCCAGGAACAGATCCTCAAACAGGAAGAAGACTATAGCATATTTGCGTGGACGCTCCAGCAAGACAATGGTCCAATTAGCCATTATGTTCGCGCCACTGGATTCCTGGCTTGGTCGCCTGCGCAGTTCTCTAAGACTGCTACGGCAAGTATGCTATTGCGAGGACAGAGGCAACAGAACTCAGTGAGCCATGCATCTGCTGGGCCCTTCGGAGATGTTTCTGAAAACGAGGCACCAATATACCACATCCTTCAGCAGAAAGACTACGATCGTATGTTTCGTAGTTTTGACAGTATTAAAGCCATGAGAACAGCACCTAACCCTCCCGAACTGACAAGTCGCGGTCTGCGTGTCAGCCTTCCCGTCATGACACCCGCGAGCCACTCTCTACCAGCTCCATCTCTTGCCTGGCTCTTTTATGAAGTCCATGACCTTCTCGTATGTGTGTTTCTTGATCACAATCGCGAGACTTTAGCCCAGGTACACTGTAGGGAAGAGTCAACATGCCTCGTCGGCGTGCCGAAATCACTCCTGAAACGCTTTGAGTCGACCGAGCTGTTCATTCACCCAAGCGGCTACTTTGCGGATAGCAACACTGGATACTCACCAATGTCTCTTTTCTCATCCAAACGAGTAAAAATACTATTGAAGATGCAAGCAAATGAGAAGTCGTCTCTACACGTCGTCCTGGTTTATCCTAATGACGAGTGGATGAAGCGGGAGATGTCAATGCATGACTCTTCTTTCAGAGTCTTGTGGATTTGTTGCACACAAGGGCCACAATCTTCGCTCTTCAGGATTGATTTCACGATATCAAGTGAGAACGCTTCGTGTTCTATCCGCGAACTACCCGACTCACAAACTAGCGACAAGATGAATGAGGCTCGCAAGGGTGCCCTGCTCCGCGCATGTGCCCAGTACAAAAAGTCCTTCCTCGCTCATGCGGATCGATCTGTGAAGAGATCTGTTCGGATACCGGGCACTGTTTTTTCGGCTGCTCTGAATCGGAAGCCTACATCTAAAGACAATCTTGTGGTTTATGAGATGAGTGTTGACACTTGGGATGTGGTCAAGTGTCCTAGTTGGGTTCAATTGAGTCTGATGCAGGACCAAAAAGAAGTTGATGGATGATAATAGTTTCGTTAGGTCTGAAGAGCTGGCGTTTGTTAATTGAACAGAGTAGAGTAGCAAACGAAGTAGCAATCCGGGCCTTCATGAGGGCCATAAGACACGGCACTCAGTCTCAATCAGCACTAATTTTCAAACGAATCGCTCATATATTTATCATCCACCTGAGACTTCACCAAAACAGCAACGTGAAGACCAGAGAGCCATCAGTTCTGAGCTGACTGTATGTGATGGTAGCAGGTCGTCCCCCAACAGGATATTAGTAGTCTAAAACTCCAAAAGAAAAAAACATACAACACCGGGGATTCGCTGGTCGTCACCGACCCAACTACTAATCCAGCGCTTCGCAGCTTATCTATGGGAGAGCGGACGGGATCCCGAGTTCTCTGCGAGCTATGGTCGTATGTGCTGGACTCTATCGTAGATTGCACCTATATCCTGAATATAACCTTGCAGCCTAACGTTCGCAACTTTGTAGGACGTCAGTTTGCCGACATGTAGACTGCAGACCTAGAACGGAATTCCTTTTTGAACACGGTTGTCATCAAGGTTCCCGATCGGCCCCGTCGCCCCATCTTGCTAGTTCCGGTCCGGGCAAGTGATCGGATGAGGAGGACACCGGCTCATCTAGATCGTCAGTGATTGGTGCCAGCAGTAGAAGATCACTATCTCGGGTGTCATTTGACGTGCAGTCCAGGGAAGTCAAGTGATAGTATGAATTGAGAAACAATTAACAACAAACACCCGTTCATTCCCAAACGCCATCATCCGCCAGAAAGTCAAATACAGCAGCAATAAAATGTGTGCCAGCAAGAAAACAAAATTTTGCATAAAACCCCCAGAAATGAAATAAACCCCAGTGCCCGCAAATTCAGGCTTTGTCTTGTCCCATCCAATTCCAAAAGACCGGTCCACCGTATGTGCCGGACGCGGAGGTGATGAATGCTTTGCCATGTCTTGTGATACTCCGTCAAAGCCAAAGCCAAAGCCAAACTCCGAAAGTGAGGCTGTCAAGTCGAACGACCGGGGACCCTGTCCCGAATTACTCCATCAAATCATGCCCATGCGTCGTCGCACTGGCTGAAACAAGTGTGTGCTGGTCGTCTCGCCGCCTGGCGGAGGGGAAAGTGAAGAACCGCGGGAATCTTAACGCCGTGAGAAAAGTATAGTCCAATAGTGAAATAGTGAAATAGTCAATGGGTAATCAGAAGTCTCGTGAGAAGGGAAATGTCTATCGTAGCCTGGTCCGGGTATACGACGCAATGCAAGGTGATTTAATGAGGAAGCATGTTCTTTGACTCGTCGTCGCTCAAAACGATCTCGTGCACGGGATCGCGGCGGTTCTCGAGGGGAACATAGTCGCAGTCGATGTAAGACGGGAGGAAGATTTCTGTCATGTGTCAGTCATTGGCTTTGGATTGTGAATCATCCTCCTTTTCAACATACCGGGGTTCCAGGCGAAACCTTGGCTCGAAGAAAGGTAAGAGATCTATAGAAACCGGTCAGTCAGATCAAAGTGTTAGAGTGTTTGAGCTTCGAAGCTTACCAGTCGGGGAGGACCCTCAGGGTCACCGATGTTAATGACAGTGCATTCTTGCTTAGAGAGGGACGAGCCTACAGCGAGGTCTAATTAGTATGGAGAAAAGGCCATGATAAGGCTGTCGCATTGTGAAACCAGTCGTGGTGTGCAGATAATCAGGCTTCAACGTACTCAAAAGACTCGGGCGGCGGTTATGAAGGGCCTTGACTTTCCCGGCTGACGGCGGGGAGGATGAGGGTGAGGTACCAAACGGGCTGTTGGTCGAAGAACCGGTGCCCTTGTGGAATGAGCGGGTGGCCGAGGGGCCAGCGGGGATGGCAATAGACGACGACATTGTTATGACGACTGATGTTGAGTTGAGTTTCTAGAGATCCAAAGATGAAACGAGGGGTACTGGCTGGTATCGGTAGTATTGGTGTGTGACGGGGGTCGGTCAAGTCGTGGACAACAGGGCGATGAGTAGAGCAGATGACTGTGTCGAGGGGTGGAATGACGCAACAGAGAGACGTTGGACAGTGAAGGTATAGTCTAAAGGAAGTTAAGAGAGGCGGAAGACTGGGTTTGTGGGAAGACAAATGCACAAGGGAAGAAAGAAGTGAGTAGGAGGAAAAAAGAAGTTGAGTTTGTTAGAGGTTCAACAAGTCAGGGTAGAAGAACGTAGGTATGTTGTTTCATACAGTCAAGTGTGACTGAACTGACTCCTCGGCCGCCGACCAGTGAATCACTGCCGCATCATCCCGTGAATGAGCGACCTGATCCCGACCCAGATAAGCCACAGTACAAGGAGGTACTTGATCTTACATGAAACTGTGCATGGAAATACATGTCCACAGTGTAGATGAAGAACATGACAAACACCAAGCACTTTATCGTGAGTTTAGAGTGAGTAACATATGATGATACATTTAATTCTATGGAATACTCTGTATTGTCTGCATAAACATCGCGGGTCCGTCTTATCAATTTCATTTCACGAACAGTCATGAATTTACAGATTCCACACCGCGATACCCACCATCTACCAACATTAGACTGATTCAACCTCAGCCGCTAAGGCATTCCCCCAGCTTCAAGAGCCTCAGAAGGGTCAAGTGCCAAAGTACAGCGGCACAACGCCCACTGTATCTCTTATGTACCGTACCAGCCCGCACTAATACCTGAGAAACAGTCCCCTCATGTCCCCACGTCCTTGTCAAGGCAGCAGATCCCCCATCAATCAGCCAATCAGGTAGTTCACTCGATTAATTGGAGCCTTGCAGCTGCTGCAAGCTTGAAGTCCCACTTCGTCCTGCCTGGAAGGTCATGTCGTGAACCAATCACTGCTGCTTGGGGGTGGATACTCACTGGCCTCATTGTTCTGCTGCTCTTTGACGTAAGATGGTCACGTGCAGGTCTTCGGGCTACCTAGCTGACTAAGGATGTATCGCGCTAGCTCACCTTAGCTACCAGTGTCGTCGTCGTCGTTGCTGGCGCCTGGCATCACCTCGAAGCAGCTCATCACTCCCTCAACCATTAAAACAACAATCAAGTTGTACGCTTCCCAAAGACAATCGCCTACGAAATTCTACGCTCATATCAGACAGATTATACCGATATTTTTCGAGTCTTATCCGCAAATCCTAAACAACAACAAAAGCGCAAAGATGGGTGACGTTGCTGTCGAAAACCCAGCAAACCAGGTGGCACCTCACAAGAGGGCTGCGCACTCAGCCATTCCCACCATTGACAACTTCGAAGGTGTTTCGACCGATGGAGGAGACGATTACGCGAATCTGAAGAAGCTTCAGAGGCAACTAGAGTACGATATTCCGGTCCTAGAATTCGGAAAGTGGCGCGGAACTGATAGCTTCGGTACAGGTATATTCAGTTGCAAGAAGAGTACATCAAGGATGAGCAAAGGTAATTCATCTGAAGGGACTTCTGCTTAATCGTGGTGTACTGATCGTGTGCAGGAGTCTCAAGCGTGAGCTGGTGCGAGCTCAAGAAGAGATCAAGCGAATTCAAAGTGTCCCACTAGTGATCGGCCAGTTTATGGAGGCCATTGATCAAAAGTATGCTTCTCTCCCCATGAGTCCATCAACGCTAGCTGACTAGCATTTCCTAAAGTACCGGCATTGTCCAATCTAGCACTGGATCAAACTATGTCGTCCGAATCCTTTCCACCCTCGACCGCGAGAAGCTTAAGGCTTCTTCCTCGGTTGCCCTCCACCGACATTCCAACGCCCTCGTCGATATCCTCCCTCCCGAGGCCGATTCCTCCATTGCCATGCTTGGTGCAGACGAGAAGCCTGATGTGACATACGCCGATGTTGGTGGTCTGGATATGCAGAAGCAGGAGATCCGTGAAGCTGTCGAATTGCCCTTGACACACTTCGACCTCTACAAGCAGATCGGCATTGACCCTCCTCGCGGTGTTCTTTTGTACGGCCCTCCTGGTACCGGCAAGACTATGCTGGTCAAGGCCGTCGCCAACTCGACCACCGCCAACTTCATCCGAGTTGTTGGTTCCGAGTTCGTCCAGAAATATCTAGGTGAAGGTCCCCGAATGGTCCGAGATGTTTTCCGCATGGCTCGCGAAAACTCCCCCGCCATCATCTTTATCGACGAGATTGACGCCATTGCCACCAAGCGATTCGATGCCCAAACTGGTGCCGACAGAGAAGTCCAACGTATTCTGCTTGAGCTCCTCAACCAGATGGATGGTTTCGACCAAACTGCTAACGTCAAGGTCATCATGGCCACCAACCGAGCCGATACTCTGGACCCTGCCCTCCTCCGACCCGGACGTCTCGACCGAAAGATCGAATTCCCCTCGCTACGAGACCGTCGTGAGCGCCGTCTCATTTTCTCCACCATTGCCAGCAAGATGAGTCTGGCTCCCGAAGTTGACCTCGACTCTTTGATTGTCAGAAATGATCCTCTGTCAGGTGCTGTTATCGCTGCTATCATGCAGGAGGCAGGTCTCCGTGCCGTCCGCAAGAACCGATACAATATCATTCAGACCGATCTCGAGGACGCCTACTCAAGCCAGGTCAAGGGTACGGGCGAAGAGAACAAGTTCGACTTTTACAAATAAATCAAATTGGTCGGTATTTCCGCTTTACAAGCTCTCATATGTCAATTACACTGTATTACATACTCCAATCTTCGGGCCAAGGGGATATTTGGAAGGGGAAAACACCATACCAGCAGGGGCAGCTTGAAGGTTGAGAAAGTAGACTAGGATTAATCAACGTGCTGATTTAGCACCAGCGATAACAACATTTCTGTTTTAAGATTTCGTGCTTTGATTTCAATCGTAACATCCTGACTTGCCTGAGTGGTGAAACGCAGGCATAGACTTATCTCACATGTTAATAAGGAGCAATCTTAATTGCCACATAAGATAAACTAAGAAAATAATTGTACTTGTACTTGAAGCAATCCGGGACTAGTGTTCGACTGGAATCATGTTCAAATGAAAGTGCAGTGATATGTTATAAGCCTCGTTTATTCACTCATTCATCGTTTTGGAACACTTCATACGTAAGACAACCGCTGACCGTAACAAGCGAACAGGTAAAAAGAGGTGCTTTTCATTTCGTTTGATTTAGTTCCATGCCGTCCGGGCATTCCATGTCTAATATTGCGCTTAAAAGGAGAAGTCTATGAACATAAAAACCATTTCCATCTCTTCAGAGAGGCCAGACAAGTACAGATAAAGGACAAAGAACCAACAATAGAATACATATGTTTTTCCCGTAACTCCATCAATCCTTGCCATGTTTTCGTTTTGTTTTCCTATCTCGCTACCAGTCTATTTTGATCCGCTTGTTCCCTTGTGAGTTCCTCGTCTTGACGGAATCTCTGTACAGCATAGTAGAAAGCCCGAAAAAACAATCAACACGCTTGAAAAACGTAGGGGGGGGGGGGGAAGGTTATCAGATACCCGGCCCAGAAGATGCCAGGGGAGAAACGCCGTGGAGCCCTTCCAAAGGCGCAAAATGTTAGAATACAGGGCAAAGGGGGTCTTGGCAA